>CAUYON010010556.1:0-16634 GCA_963573935.1 Arctocebus calabarensis | reverse complement strand
AATGTATCAGTGAATGAAATGTATCACAGTTCTTTCCGCTGGGGCAAGGTGAATGAATGTATCAGTGAATGAAATGTATCACAGTTCTTTCCGCTGGGGCAAGGTGAATGAATGTATCAGTGAATGAAATGTATCACAGTTCTTTCCGCTGGGGCAAGGTGAATGAATGAACACAGTTCCTTCCGCCTGGGGCAAGGTGAATGAATGTATTAATGAATGGACTCATTGAATTGAGGCCTAGGAAATTCACATGAAATTGACCTAGGCATCGGAAATGGGGGTTCCGTTTTGAGTCCTAAGCGTAAAATGAAAGAGACACCAAGGTGCAGGTGTCTCCTCTACAGTTGTCCCGCCTTTTTGGCTATTGGAGCCTCCGGTGGGTGTTGGGAGGTCCCCCTCCTTGCCTATCATACAGCCCGCTGGTTCCTCAACCGCCACAGACACCGCCAAGGTGGAGGCGGCAGGTCCGTCAGCTCCGCTGAGCTGGTCGGGGTGCCAAATGTCCTGTATCAGTAAGAAAGGTAAAGTTAAGTTTCGGAAACTATTTAAATGAGTCATTGGCAATCAAGTCAGAAGTGGTTTTATGTGTAAGAACACATTTTTTTGAAATTCATTTTATTTTATTGTTTTTCTTTTTGAGACACATTTTAATAAAATATTTTTCTAAGTGCAAATGATAAACACTGTCTCATAAGTGGTCTTGTCTAATTTTGGTATTGGCATTTTCATTGTTTTACGTAACTGCGTGTCTGTGCCTGTGTGTGTATTTCCTAAAATCTATTTTAGGATAAACAGAGTCAGGGGTAACATTTTATCATTTTATTCTACCTTTTTTTTTTTGCAGGTTTTGGTCAGGGCTGGGTTTGAACCCACCACCTCCGGCATATGGGGCCGGCACCCTACTCCTTTGAGCCACAGGCGCCACCCTATTCTACTTCTTTACTTACCAGTTTCCAGAACTGAGATTCATTGATAAAGAGCAAATTACATCTGAATATTCATTTACACATTGATGTTTGTAGCATAATTTTGCCAGTTATTATAAGTTCTTTTACGTTAACAATAATTGTTTATGGGTGTTTGAAAGGAGCTAGAAGAATTATAATACTCCCAACACAAAGAAAATGTAAAACAAATTTTCTTTTCAGAGCTGTTCAAAAAATTGTTTGACACATACATACATCAACACTCACAAGGTTAGTATTTAAATTTGTAGTTTCACAAGATCTCATGTCACTGTGGTTGAGAAAATTAAAGTAGACCTCGGTTCAAAGGGAGCCTGGAGAAAATGTCAGCAAAAAATAAAGAACAGGAAACTGTAGTTCCCTGAAAATCATTAAGTGTTAAAATCGTAACTATTTGTCTCTGGGGTCTGTTTTAGGCGTTCAGCTCAGCATGAAGTCAGAATTTAGTTTACTGAGCACACCCATTCACTCCCAATTGATTAACTGTAGCTCCAGTTCAGTCTATCAAGAGATGACTTTTAAGGAAGTGTACACTCACCCCAGAACGCCGACATCATTAAGACATAGAACATGCTCATCATCTCAGAATATTTTCTTGTGATGAACTTTTCAAATAATTTTTTTTATCCAAAGCAAGTGAACAATATTGCATTTTATACTTATTCGCACTTTTTAAAAAGACACCTAAATGGGTCATACACTAGATACTCTTTGGTGTAAATAGTTAGCAATTTTAACTTTTTCCTTGATCTTCTCAAATAACCAACTTTTAATTTCACATTTTCTAAATTTTGTTCACATATTTCATTAACTTCTCCTTGTTATTTATTACTTTTAATAAACACATTAAATTTAAACAGCACTTAATTTAAGCTTTTAAAATTATAAGTTTAGGTCATTATCTTCAGACTTTTACTCTTGTCTAACCTAAGTATTTGCTGTTGATTTTTTTATTTTAAGTAATTTAAATATTTTATAAATTATCCTACTAATTTTTATGTAAGTTATCAAAAATGTATTGTCTAACTTCCAATATTTGGGGATTTTCCAAATATCTTTTTGCTATTAATTTCTTATTAAGTAATTTTTGTAGTCAAAGAAGCAAATTTGTATGATGTCAACGTACATTGGGATGTATGATATAGAATGGTGTCCATCTTGGTGAATGTGCTCCTAAAAAAATGTACGCTCTGGGGTGGCACCTGTGGTTCAAAGGAATAGGGCACCAGCCCATATGCCGGAGGTGGCAGGTTCAAACCTAGCCTCAGTCAAAAACTGCAAAAAATAAAAATAAAATAAAATGTATGCTCTGGCAGACTTGAATATAATGTTTTATAAAGATAAAGCAGGTAAATTTAAGTGGTGATATTGTATTGGTGTGTGATATAGTTGTTTATTTTCTACTTATTTTATCAACTACTTAAAAAGGAGTTCTCAAATCTCAATCTATAATTATAGATTTATATATTTCTTTCTTTCTTTTTTTTTTTTTAGAAAGACAGAGTCTCACTTTGTTGCCCTCAGTAGAGTACCGTGGCATCACAACTCCCAGCAACCTCCAGCTCTTGGACTTAGGCAATTCTTTGCCTCAGCCTCCCCAGTAGCTGGGACTCCAGGCGCCCGCCACAATACTGGGCTATTTTTTGTTGTAAATTTGTCTGGGGCCGGGTTCTAACCCACCAACCTCTCAGTATATGGGGCCTGAGCCCTACTGACCTAGCCACAGGCGCCGCCCTAGATTTATATATTTCTACTTTCTGTTCTATCAGTTTTGGCCTCATGTACTTTGAAGCTTCATTAATTGTATACACATTGAATTTATTTTGTCATCTTTATAAATTAACACTCTTAAAATAATTAAATTTGCTTTATGCCTGGCAACATTCCTTGTTCTGAAATTCACTTCATCTGCTATTAATGTACTCACCCCAGCTTTCATATGATTAATGTTTATATACTGTATTTTATTCTATTTAAAAAATTTTAAACTTTTTCTACATAAACAACGAAAATTTAATTGTGTATTACATATAAGTTAGTATAATATTAGTTGAAATCAGACAGTGGTAAAGGTAAATGCTGTGACCCCTACAGTAACCAATAAAAATAAAATAAAATAATGTAATTATTAATGCAATAAATTACATTTAATTTAATAATAAAAATATTTAATTAATCCAAAGAAAGGGAAAAAGAGACATAAACAAAAATTGTCTAATTTGGACAAACTGACTTACAACAATTTGGAATTATTATCATCATATAGTTGAGTCTTGCATTTTTACTTTTTTGTACAATATTTATCTTAAATTTTTAATATTAAAAACATTTTTATTGGGCAGTGCTTGTGGCTCCAAGGAGTAGGGTGCCTGCCCCACATACTGGAGGTGGCGGGTTCAAATCCAGCCCTGGCCAAAAACTGCAAAAAAAAAAAATAATAATAAATTTTATTTAATGTATATATCAATTATTGACATTAATTATCTTATATTTTTATGTGTTTTCACTTCATTACATCTTTTTGTTAATTCTCTTTCTCCCTTTCCTTTGAATTAATTAAATATTTTTATTATTTAATGAAATATAATTTATTGCATTAATAATTTTACATTGTTTTATTTCATTTTAAATTGGTTACTGTAGGGTTCACAGCATTTACCTTTATCACAGTCTAATTTCAACTAATATTATACTAACTTATATGTAATATAAGAATTTTATATGCTGCATGCTTCCATTTTCTCATCATTTGTGCTATTTTTAGTTGGATATGTTATAAAATTATATAAAACATTCAAAATTTTAGTTATCTTTATTTTCTCAAAGTTAGAAAAACAGCATTTTATACTTTCACATTTACCATTTCTGCATTCTCATTCCTTTTGGTAAATACAAAATCCCATGCAGAAGTGTTTCCTTTTAATTTAAAAAATCTTTGTCTTTCTTTCTCTCTCTCTTTCTCTCCTATCTCTCTTCTTCTTCTTCTTCTTCCTCTTCCTCGTCCTCTATCTACTTCTTCTTGTATCGTTAGTTCCTGGAAATGTACTCTACTTTATTTTAATTTTTATGTTTTTAATTCACTTACGTACCTGAAAGATATCTTTTTTCTGAATTTGAAATTCTAGAAAGATGTATTTTTTCTCTAACCTATTTAAATATATTATTTAATTGATATCGCAATGTCTGACATCACTTTTATCTTTGTTACACTGACTTTATTTTTTATGAATGCTTTAAAAATTTTCTTGTTTTCATTTTTTGTCAACAGTTTTTTATAATGTGACTTACATATTTTTTCCTGTGTTCATCTTGAACCTCCAGCATTTATGAGTTTGTGACTTCTATAGAGTTTGAAATAGTTTTAGCCAAGAATAGAGAGGTTGTTTTTGGTTGACCCAAGCCTCCCCATTTTTCTGAGTGATAGAGGGGTCTGGAATAGAAGTTGTATGACCACAGCAACACAATACAGGCATGATGGAAGTGGCAGGGAGTAATACTGAGTTCAATGCTAAAGTGTTGGTTTACCACTTTAGGGCTTTCTGTGTCTGCTTGTTGAATAGAGATTTGCCTTTTGAAATGAATAAATCACTTGAAAATGTTTGCACAGTAATAACCAAAGAAAATGAAAACCTCAAAAATATGCTGATTTTCCCATTAATTTAATCTAGGAATTGGTGAGACATTGATTTGAAAAAGAAAAATAAGAGCTATGAACCAATGTATCCCAAGAATTGCCACAGTAGGTCATGGTGTTATTAATCTTTCTTAGTGTTGGAAGTGGAATGGAAAAATATTTAATACTCATTCAGAATCTGAATACTATTATGTCATTGTGCTTTACAAATTACTATAAATTAGTTTGCAATGCTTTCCTTGGATGGTTCTTTACTAAGCTCACCGGTTTTCTACACCTCACTACATTTTCCTGAATGTGTTTCCCTCTGTTTTATGATTTCTTACTCAGGTTATCCATGTGTTTCTGTTGCTAATAGCTGGTCTGCTCTAAATTGACAAATATCTCTTGAACTTGAATACTCCCCGCTAACTGTCACTCTCAAAGTTGCGAGTATACATTTCTTTCTAACCTAGATACACACTTTCTACTCTAACTCCTTAATGCTACTTCTGGGAGAAACTCCAAAAACTCCATTCTAGCGTACAGGTAGCTTTAGACTTCCATCTTAAGAAACAGGACATATATATATTTCTGTCATAGGAAGACCAATGAGAGAAAAGAAAAGAACACATTTCTTCTATTTTTCACATCCCTAAATTCTTCCTGTTTTTCTCTGATTAGTCAGAGATTAATCCATGGATGATCTCCACCAGCTACTCTTGATTCCTAATCTATTTCAAGTAATATTGGAACTATTTAAATTAAACTTCTTTGTTCAGATTTGATGCAGGACATTTGGCGCCCCGGCCAGCTCAGCGGAGCTAGCAGACCTGCCGCCTACACCTTGGCGATGTTGGTGCGGCGGCAGCGCGGCCGAGGAACCAGCAGGCTGGATGGCAGGCAAGGAGGGGGACCTCCAACCCCCACCAGAGGCTCCAATTGCCAAAAAGGGGCGGACAACTGCCGAGGAGACACCTGCGCCTTGGTGTCTCCTTCACTTCACACTTGTACTGGATACGGAACCCCTATTTCCTATGCCTAGGTGAATTTCATGTGAATTTCCTAGACCTCAATTCCTTGAATGGACAGTGTCCATTCATTGATACATTCATTCACCTTGCCCCTGCGGAAGGAACTGTGTTCATTCATTGATACATTCATTCACCTTGCCCCAGTGGAAGGGGCTGTGTTCATTCATTTCCTGGCCAAGGAACCCATGAACCTATATATACCCGGAGATTAAGAGCCTAAACGCAGAGACGCTGAAAGACCGGGAGAGAAACGGAGAGAGCTTTTTTCTCCCCACTTGAGTTCTCTCTCTACCAGGAGCTTTAGTGTTTTTTGTATTCTTTACTGTAAATAAATTCCGTCTTACCACTGATCTGTGGTCCGCGGATTTATTCTTCAAATCACCGAGACCAAGAACCTGAATTCTGGTATCAGATTTATATAAGGTAATTTGATGATTCATTTCTGGCCACTGCCTCTTGCATTTAGTTTCATGCTGAATTCCTTAATAATCCTTTTTTATACTATTTAAAAATTATCTTTAAGCTTATCTTCCAGAGCCAGGCAATTGAATGCCATTATGAACTGGGAAAACATGATGATTTTCCCGGCATAGTTTACTTTCTATTTAGAAATCAGAAATGCACTTTTAGAGAACAAATAAGTGTGATAACTACTAGAAAAAACCAAAGTATAATACTAAGTTGAGTAAAAAACTGAAGGACTGTCACTTATGGGAGGTTGATTAGAACATCTTTTCTGAACATCTTTTCAGATCACTGAAGCAGAATCCTGAAGAATATGCAAGACTGGACAGGTTGGTGAGAACAGCCAAAGCAAAAACGTGAGTATGCAAGAGATCATAAACACTGTGAAAAATAGAGAAATTATATTACGGTGCTTTGCTCTGAGGTGTAAAAAATGTGATGAACAAATAGGTACCTGGTTTGAAACATTAATTTTAGGGGAAATGTTACCTAATGAAGAGGGTCCAGCCATCTGTCATCTCCAGCCAATATGCAAAGATGGGGATTAGGTGCAATGAGCTTTATCATCAGAAGGCCAGCAGTTCTGGAGAACAGCCAGAGTAGTCTCCCAATTCTGTTCTGCTTCAGTTACACTTCTAATATTTTATAAGGGGAATACAAGGAAACAGACAGAAAATTATAACTTTATCTGATAGGAAGTAACATCAAAGTAGTCTTCCTTCTAAGGATGCAAAATGTCTAAGCGCCAGAAAGGTGATTTTCACTTTAATAAAATATCTAAGAGAAAACATCATATCATCAAAGTAACGTTTACCTACCAATATCACAACACCTGTTATCTCTGTGTGACTACTTCCTCAAGTCTGCTGAGGCAAACTTCCTCACAACCACGACAAAACTGTAACTAGGTGATCACCGCAGGTGTAGGGGGAAGGCTGAGCAGACTAAGTCAGTTGTATTGCATCAGATTATCTTGTAGATCATTTTTCAAGTTTCAAAAACACCTTAATAATTACCTGGAGCATATATATTTTGAGCATTCTGTCTTTATGCAGTACATTTGTACATCGGCAATGAAACTTGGTCTGCATTTGCCTGAAGTGAACTGAGAGTAGGTGAAGTTGTCAGGTTAGAGAATTAGTTAGTGCAAGTTCAGTGCTGTCATAGATAAATTCTGACATCTCAGTGTGCTGAGTGAATTAGTTCATCAGCTCTAAGAAGTGTAGCTTAAAACTGTTTCATGAACTTTACTGAGAGAAGTTTTGCTCAAAAGAGTTATTAGGGAGCCCGTACTGATGGAGACTCTACCTTCTTTGGTATATAACATAGCATAATACTTTAGATTGAAAAAAAAAAAAAAGCTGTGAAATGAAGAGGAAAAGTGTTTTGGGGACTCAGTCTGAAATTTCTTTCAAAATTGAGACACGTATTCACACCTAATTGCAAGAAAGCTATGAAATGTATACCTAAAACAATATGACAAATTTAGAGAATAACTTAATTCTAATAAATGATAGTGGTTCTTTTAATTGCAACTGCTTTGTTTTCTGGGGCCAACTGTATTTTTCAAGACACACTGCATAAAACACACAAAATAAAATTTGCATGAATTCTTTCTGCTTCAGTACTTATTAATAAATGTTATTCAAAATCTACTTGAGCAGATTCTGTACAGCCAAGGAGACAACAATCAAAGCAAATAGACAACTTACCCAATGGGAAAGGATGTTTGCACATTTTGAATCTGATAAAAGTTTAATATCCAGGATCTATACAGAACTTCAATTAATCTACAAGGAAAAACCAACAATTCTATACATCAATGGGGGAAAGAGATGAATAGATTTTTCTCTAAAGATGACAGACAAACGTTTGGTCAGTAAACACTTGAAAAAAATGCTCATCATCCTTAACTATTAGAGAAATGCAAATTAAAACCACCCTGAGATACCATCTAACTCCAGTGAGAATGGCCTATATCACAAAATCTCATGATTGCAGATGCTGGAGCGGATGTAGAGAAAAAGGAACTCTTTTACACTGCTGGTGGGACTGCAAACTAATAAAACCTTTTTGGAAGAAAGTATGGAGAAAGCTCAAAGAACTCAACCTGGACCTCCCGTTTGATCCTGCAATCCCATTGCTGGGCATCTATCCAGAAGAAAAAAAACACTTTTATTATAAAGACATTTGTGCGAGGCTGTTTATCGCTGCCCAAATTATAAGTGCTAAAGTGTGGAAACAGCCTAAATGTCCTTCAACCCAGGAGTGGATTGGTAAGCTATGATATATGTATACCATGGAATATTACTCAGCCATCAAAAATAACGGAGACTTTGCTGCGTTAACTTGGATGGAGGTGGAACATAATATTGTTTTTTTTTTCTTTTTTGGCAATATACCAGTTTTATTGTTTATTCAAATTTCATCACTCTTGCTTGTACTCAGTCATGTATGTACGTTTGTCACATGTAAGTTTGTATATCTGTCACAGTCAAGACACGAATAGTTCCATTTCCATTACCACAAGGATCCTTGTTGTCCTCTTATAACCACACTCACTCCCATCCTCCCTCCTCTGTCATCCTCAACCCTGGGCAACCAGTAATATGTCATGTAAAATCTGTTATGGAAGTAGAACCAGATAGTATGTTATATTTTGAGATTAACTTTGTTCACTCAGCACAATTCCCTGGATATTTAATCTAGTTGTGGGTATGAATAGTTATTATTTTTTGCTGCAGAGCAGTATCCCTTGATATGTGTATACTGCAGTTTGTTTAGCCATTCAATTGTTAAGGACATGTGGATTAATTCCAGTTTTTAGCTACTATGAATAATGCTTCTGTGAACAGTCATGTATAGGCTGTTTTTTTGAACATACAGTTTTATTTCTCTGGGATTATATCCCAAGATTGTAATTGCTGTGTTTTACAGGAATTGCACATTTGGTTTTATTTTTATTTTTTTTATAATTTTATTAAATCAAAATTGTGTACATTTGTGCAATCATGGGGCACAATGTACTGACTTCATATACAATCTGAAATATTTTGATCGTACTGTTAAACATAGCCTTCATGGCATTTTCTTAATCACTATATGAAGACATTGATAGTCTACATTTAATAAGTTTCACCTGTACCCTGCTAAGATGCACCGTAGGTGTGATCCCACTAATTGCCCTCCCTCCACCCATAAGAAATCTGGATTCTTAAAGCTCGGTTGCTATTTATTTCTTTAGTGTTAAGGATCAAAGAAGGATTTATCTTAGTGTTCTTCTGCTTCAGTGAAACACTGCGAATTGTTAATTGACAATGAGAGGACTCAATTCAGCGTACATTAAAGTATTCCACGCCCTCCAGGACTTTCAAAATAATGTCAAAGAAAATATAGAAAAATAACATTAATAGATGGGAGAAACTGATCAAAGTTATAGTAAAAATTCAAAATAATGAAGAAGCATAGTTGTTTTCTAAGGGTAAGTTCTCAGCAGATTGAATATGGCGAAAATGATAGGAAACAAATGATTAGAAGAAGCACAATATAGGAATAATTTCTTCTGAATTATAATCTAACTGTGCTCTGATTGCCATGGCTTATTATATACTTCAAGATAACAAATACCATTTGACTTTGATAGTAGAGCAGCAATAGAAAATCATACTTCCTTCAGTTTTCAACATAAAATATATTGCGGGCCAATAACCAGACAAATAAAATAATTCTCTACCATCTTTGAATATACCATTTGTAGTTGTGGATTTTTTAATAAAAATCGAATAGGGAGAAAGTTAAAATAGTACCAATTGCAAACCAGAAGAAGACCTGTACAATAAAAGTCCAATAGCAATTGGATTATCCTTGTAGGAAATCTATATATCAAAAAACTATGCTTATAGCTCTTTTTTGAGAGTCAGTTCTCAAATTTATATGATACAACAGTTTTTTAAAATTCTTTCCTATAATAAAGTGTCACTATCTGCGTCAAAAAAAGAAAAAAAGTAGAAATGTGATAGTTTATTACCAGTAAGTAGAACCTAAGTTTTGCTGCCCAACACTTTGTTATTAGTCTTGTGTGACAAGTAATATGTGTGACATGAACAAAAATCTCAATTTTGATTACCTTTATTTAAACAAGAAGGCATGATGGATCACATCTGTGACCCCAGCACTTTGGAACACCAGGAGGTAGGAATTGCTTGAAGCCAGAAGTTAAAGACTTGCCTGGGCAATAAAGTGAGACCTCCATCTCATAAATTTTTAAAAAACTATCCAGGCACTGTGGTGCACACCTGGAGTCCTAGCCATTAGGGAGGTTAAGACAGGGGGTTGGTTGAGCCCAGAAGTTCAAGGCTGGAGTAAGTTATGATGTCTCCACCATGTGCCAGTCTAGGTAATAAGAGTGAGACCCTGTCTCAAAAACAAAAATAAAAAAATCACAAAATACCAGTAAGGAACTTACACAAAATATTATTCTAATAATTTTAGAAGAGACATTTGCTGAGATTTTATATAATCATAACAAACGTGCTTCCTCATGACTTTTTGCTTATGTATAACTGGTAGACAAACTGAATTTTCACTTACTACTTAAATCTTATGACAACTCAGTGCTGCTCAGGTGGTGTTAAAAGTGCAGCAAAAGTACAGGATTTTCATTTTATTAACACATATTTTTCCAAAGGTGCATTTACATTTTCACCTTTATTGTCATGGCAATCGTTGGGGTTTATCTCATAAAATGTTTGAAATAGATATAAATCTCACACTTTATATCACTTGTTAGCAACTAATTAAGCAGAAAAATATTAAGCTCAGTAAATTACAAAATTAAATCTAAAAGACATCAGATTTTACATTAGGAAATAAAGATCTTAGCACACAAACCTTTAGCATTGTAGGAAATGAGCTTCATCTTTTTACATTGGTGAAAGGTGCAGAGTGATTATTCTGTGCAATTACACAGCTAGTAGAAACCTTGATTTGGAAACAGTACTATACCAACAGAAAAAAAAATTGCTTTGCATAGCTATGCTTAATTTTTCAGTCTGCCTAGAATAGTTATGCTGCATATTCTTTCTGGCTCTGCTCCGTAGCCTATGTTGGGTGGCTCTGAAACATAAAAGGTAAATTCTGCCCTTGATCACTTTGGAGGTTAGTGTTGTAGAAATCAAATGAAAGTTTATTTAAGTAAAACACCTTTAATTAAACAAATGCTTATTAAGTATCTGCAGTATACCATATACTGTCTAAAGCACTATAATGTATGTGTACAAATCCGAGATTGTTGGTTGTTTTTCTTTGACCTTACTTTTTACTAATCTGATGTTTGGGGTATCCCCCACACCCCTACATTTAAATTTTCCTTCAGAATCTCACTAACTTCTAGTGGGACAGAAGAGTCCTATTTTACCACCCACACTACAGACAATCTAGGTCAAAAGTGATTTTATTTTGCCTTATAATCATGCAAAATTATCCAACCGCACGTGCCTGGACAACCAAATGTTTATGGAAGGAGGGAGTTGAACTTTAGTTACATATTTGATTTAACAACTGAACAGGTAACAAATTGAAAACTAGGCTTAAGAGTCAGGTATATCTTTCTTTCTAATATAGAAAGTTTCCAGATAGAAAAACAGCATCGTGGTCTAAACGTTATGACCTCCATATTTTGACATTAAGAAAGAAACAGAAACCAATTTGAAAGAAAACATTTTTTTTTTTTTTTGAGACAGAGTCTTGCTTTGTTGCCTCTGTGAGCCTCTAACTGGGCTTAAGCAATCTTCTGTCCGTAGCCTCCTTAGCTGCTGGAACTATAGGGAAAAGAACTTTCAATAAGGGACAATTGGGTGACTGGTGTAAAGGATAGTGAAAAGTAGCATCTTTATTGTCTTAAAGAATTTAAGCAATTGAGAAATTCCCTGTGACAGGTTATATTAAATGTGATTATACTAGCCAAATTCATTTGAGGTGAAAGAATAAATGAGCAAATAGCTATGGAACTCTTGAAGGTCTTGAGATAAATGGTTTCACACATTAATAGTTGCATTTCTTAAGAAAAACAGATTTAAAAATCCATGCACCAAAGCAGAAAACAAAACTCACACACACTGTGAAACAGCTAGTAGAACCATAAAAATACTGATGTAAGAAAATTAAGGATCCATTTAAATAGTGATAGTATAAATATATATTGTGATTTTAAAAAGTGCTTTTAATACAGTCATTGCACTTTTTGCTAAATGTGATAGAAGTTAATAAAATTATAATTAACTTACCATTGTAGATCTTATAATTGTTCCATAGTAGCTTTTTATACTTTGAATATAATATTAGCTTAAAATAAAATGGTCAAAACATCTTAGAGAATTTTTAATACTAGATTTTATAACCTAGTTTAAGAAAAAAGGGTCAAGTCACAAGGCTGAATATCTCTGCCTCCATGAAATTTCCCTGGAGTTATGTGAAGATTATTTATATGTTGTAATCTGTGTGTGGAAAACATAAAGCACATAAATCATCATCAAGATGGTGAATGCCAATTGGCAAGCAGATATTAAATGTTGGCTTGGGAATTTAACGTTGCTATATCAAGTTGTTTAGATACATAGAGAGCACTTATTTTTCATCCCTTCCATGACCATTTTCTAGATCTAGTACTAGAATTGTAGCCCCAAACTAAATTTCATCTATATCTGAAAGTCCCTGAAATTGATGAAATTAAAAACGTTATGGGAGTGTGTGTGTGGTGTATGTCTGGATGTCACAGAATATTTTGAAATCAATATATCACAATTAAGTGTTATATTTTGGATAGTATGGAAATTTAAAAGCCATATTCTACCATTCACCCTCCCTCGATCTGACTTCCCACCCTCCCCTCCCCCTTTCCTCCTTCCTTCATCTTGGCCCATAGTGTGATCTATTCTTCATATGAAAGTGTGAGCGATTATAAATTGGATTCATAATAGTACTGAGTACACTAGATATTTTTCTTCCATTTTTGAGATACTTTTGATATGTTCCAGCTCCATCCATATAAATGTAAAAGAGGTAAAGTCTCCATGTTTTTTAAGGTTGCATAATATTCCATGGTATACATATGCCACAATTAGCTAATCCATTCATGGGTCAATGGGCACTTGGGCTTCTTCTGTGAATACATGCATTAATGTATACATGATCTATGCATTTATGATTTAATAAAAAAAATTAAAAGTCATATTCTACAATTATCATGTGGCAGTTTCTGAACTTGCATTATGACGGCCTAAAATCTCAAGCAACTGATTCCCTAAAAGAAAATATTACTCACACTTTCTTATGAAAGATAGATCACAACTATAGCCCAGGATGAAGGAGACAAAGAAGGAGAGAAATGGAGGGGGATGGGAGGGGAGAGGGGAGGTTTGATAAGGGGAGGGTAAACGGTGGGACCACATCTATGGAACATATTGCAAAGATGCAAGTCAAATCTATCAATAGAACTTAAATGCCTTAACATAATAATTAAGTAAATGAGGTGAAAGCTATATTGATTAGTTTGATGTAAGCACTCCAAATTATATAAAAAATCAACACACTGTACCCCACAAATGCATAAATATATTCATGATCGATTTGCATATGACTTAATAAAAGGAAATATATATAAAATATAAAAAAAAGAAAATTGGAAAGAAAGAAAACAAGAATTTGCAAAATTAGTAATAAAAGAATGTAAATTATTAACTGACTTGTTAATTCCTGCTAATTATACATTTTAAAAAAATGATGGAGAATCAGAATGTAATCTAACTACTATACACCTATAATTATTATAGAAATGAATGAGAACTCTCATGGAAAACATGAATTATCACATTTGAATTGTCACGTAAGTCCTTATAATGAGCAACTAAATGCCAATATATGAAATAATAATCACAAATTTAAGTGAAAAATGATTAGGTTCTGAAGACTGGCTGCTGCACAATTCCTTTTTGGATAGAAAGATAGCCTGGGTGTCTTTCTAAACAAAACCTATTTTATCATTTCTTGTCTTAAATTTAAATCTTTAAGAGTATGTGGCCCACCTCCTGAGTGAAGGGCTCAACTACAACCAGCCTTTACATAATAAATGCAAACAATCTAATCTAACCATCATTTATCCTCATATTGATCTGAGTATTTTACCACACTGCACTTGCCTTGTGATGGCTCATTTCCCTTATGAATAAGCCCAGTAGACTTTAGTCACCACTTCATCTCTACAGTTGATATTAACTGCTCAATTAGTATGGACTGACATAGCAAATGATTAATTTGTCAATACCAAAATGTCCGTGGGACACTTGCTTCAAAGAGGTGCACTCTCATGGGCGGTGCCTGTGGCTCAAAGGAGTAGGGCGCCAGCCCCATATGCCAGAGGTGACAGGTTCAAACCCAGCCCTGGCCAAAAACTGCAAAAAAATAAATAAATAAATAAAATAAAATAAGACATGCATTCCCCCATGTTACTTACTATCAAGATTGCTAAAGATGGGAGCACAGAATATTTAAATATTGTTATCGTGCTAATGTGACGAAACTTTTCAGCTTTAGCTATGTGTTTTCCTATACTCAATGAGACAATATTCTATCACCTGATGGAGATTCTGATCAGTTCAGTGTCATACATTTCCCATGGAAGGAATATGTCTGTCATGCAGATTGGCTTATCAGGTGGTAAGGGCTTTCATCCAAATTGTTAGTAAAGGATAGTTATAAAATCCTGGGAAAGGTTATACAAGGGACTTCAATTATACAGGTAATGACAGACAGGGGACAGGATGACATTAGTAAAGCTTCATGGTAACATTTCATTGTTTATTATTTTTTTTTGCATATATATATATTTTTATTGTTGGGGATCCATTGAGGGTACAAGAAACCATGTTACACTGATTGCATTTGTTAGATAAAGTCCCTCTTACAATTGTGTTTTGCCCCCAAAAGGTGTGGCACACACCAAGACCCCGCCCCCTCCCTCCTCTCTCTCTGCTCTTCCTTTCCCCACCCCCCTCCTTCTTTCTCTCTCTGTTCTCCTCTTCCCCTACACCCACCATGTCATCAATTGTCCCCATATCAAAATTGAGTACATAGGATTTATGCTTCTCCATTCTTGTGATGCTTTACTAAGAATAATGTGTTCCATTTCCATCCAGGTTAATACACAGGCTGTAAAGTCCCCAATTTTTTAATGGCTGAATAGTATTCCATGGTGTACATATACCACAGCTTGTTAATCCATTCCTGGGTTGGTGGGCTTTAGGCTGTTTCCACATTTTGGCGATTGTAAATTGAGCTGCAAAAAACAGTCTACTGCAGTGTCCTTATGATAAAAGGATTTTTTTCCTTCTGGGTAGATGCCTAGTAATGCGATTGCAGGATCAAACGGGAGGTCTAGCTTGAGTTCTTTGAGGTTTCTCTATACTTCCTTCCAAAAGGTTGTATTAGTTTGCAGTCCCAACAACAGTGTAAAAGTGTTCCCTTCTCTCCACATCCACGCCACCATCTGTATTTTTGAGATTTTGTGATATAGGCCATTCTTACTGGAGTTAGACGGTAACTCAGGTTGGTTTTGATTTGCATTTCTCTAATACTTAGGGATGATGAGCATTTTTTCAAACATAATAAAAAATTCGTCTGTCTTCTTTAGAGAAAGTTCTATTCATTCATGTCTCTTGCCCATTGATATATGGAATTGTTGGCTATTTTTCATGTGGATTAATTGAGTTCTCTGTAGATCCTAGTTTTCAAGCTTTTTGTTTGATTCAAAATATGCAAATATCCTTTCCCTTGTGTAGGTTGTGTAGGTTGTCTGTTTGCTTTGGTTGCTGTCTCCTTAGCTGTATAGAAGCCTTTTAGTTTAATTACATCCCATTGGTTTATTTTTGTTATTGTTGCAATTGCCACAGCAGTCTTCTTCATGAAGTCTTTCCCCAAGCTGATATCTTCCAGTGTTTTTCTTATGCTTTCTTTGAGGATTTTTATTGTTTCATGCCTTGAATTTAAGTCCTTTATCCATCTTGAATCTGTTTACTATTCTTTATACTCTAATGATATGTATGCTTGAGATATCTCAGAATAAAAATATTTTTAAAAGTCTAGCTATTCATTTTTTTTTAGAGACAGAGTTTCACTTTGTCACCCTCGGTAGAGTGCTGTGGCATCACAGCTCACAGAAGCCTACAGCTCTTGGGCATAGGCAATTCTCTTGCCTCAGCCTCTAGAGTGTCGGGGACTACAGGCGCCCATCACGATACCTGTCTATTTTTTTGTTGCAGTTTGGTTAGTGCCGAGTTTGAATACGCCACCCTCAGTATATGGGGCCAGTGCCCTAAAATCTAGCAAGAAAAAGTATCCAAGGTACTCAGCCCTACTATGAAGCTAATCTATAGCTTTCATATGAAGGTTAAAACCAAGTTATAGCACAAAAAATGGGGAAAGGGGCAAGGGAGGAGAGGGGAAGGGGGAGGATGGGTGGAGGGAAGGTGATTGGTGGGATCACACTTACGGTGCATCTTACAA
>CAUYON010010555.1:0-12780 GCA_963573935.1 Arctocebus calabarensis | reverse complement strand
ACCTGTTCTCTCTCTCTCTCTCTCCCCCCCCTTCTCTCTCTCCTCTCCTCTCTTCCTCCGTTTCTCTCTCTCTCTCCCCTCCTCCTTCCCCCGCCAATAAAGACCTTTCGTACAAGCCTTGGTGTTCTGTAAGTTTTGTGCGTGCTGGTCGAGTGCCCCCCCTTTCAGACAATGTTCTGAAATGTGGGTTTTCATGTTTGGTTCCTTTTGATGGAAAAGGAAGACTACAATAGTAAGATATACTCTCAGCTTGAAGAAAAAACAAAACAAAACCAAAAAATGTGCCCAATACAAGTATTATAGTAAAAGCCTGAACTAGAACGGGAGAAGTTGAGGAAATGATCAGATGAGAAAGGGAGGAAAAAGAACTCCATCAAAAATGAAGTGCTTTGTCCTGGAATGCCAGGGTTCAATTTGATTGTTTGAGCCTTAGGAAAGCTTCTGTGTGCCTGCCATGGCCTGAGGTGATGTGTAGGTGGCTCTCCCAGTTGTCTTCTGTAAATTAAGAAAAAGAGCTCTCATTTGGGGCCACTAAGACAAATACTGTAATACTAGGTTTGTAGGGAAAAGTGGGACCCTGCCGTTCACAGAATCTGTGGGGAGTATGGCTTCAGCAGCTTCTCTCTTTTCCACCCCAGTGTAACTCAGCAGAGGCCTTTGCTGGGTTAAGTGTTGCCCAGGAGTGGCCCATCCAGGCTCACAGGAAGAGAGCCAAAAGTGTGCTCTACGTGTTGCTTCTTGAAAGTGAACTCCTTTGCACATCCGTGTATGATAAATAACTCCGGCTGATAGCTTCAAGATCTCGGTTTCCTTATCTGTAAAATGAGGATGATGACACCTAACTTACAGGGTTGGTGTGAGGGATGCAAATCATGTGGGTACTCAGTAAATGTAGGGAGTAGTAGGGAGGAGAAGACTAAGAAAATTTGCCCTAATTTCAGGGGCGCTTTTCTTTCTTCATAAATATTGAGTATCTATCCTCTAACCTGTGCCAAGCACTGTTGCATATAATGTTCTTTTGCCAAGTAGAACCCTCCCCTACTCTCCATTTTTTGCCCAATGAATAAATTTCCCTTGAAGACTTCACCTAAAGACCCCCCCACACACAAAAAAAGTTGATTTCTTCTTTTAACAAAATGAATCAAAACTTCTTTTGCTATAAACCACTGCACTAACTGATTCTTAAATTTAGAGGTGGACTATAAAGAAGTTTACCTTTATACTTAGTCTGACTATATAAAGAATTTATGAAAGAAATGGATCATACTTTAAAGAACATTAAAAGTATAATATGTCTCCCATCCAGAGGCTTCTAAAACATTGCTAAGAAACTTGGAGAAAGCAAAAGATGTCTAAGTCATCAAAATCGGTGTCATGGAGTTCATGGACAGGAGTTAATAGCCTCTATTTAAGATAGTTTCTGACATCTGTTGACTATTAATTTGTACTTGATATTACTACTTTTTTAGTTTTTTTTTTTTTTCCTGTCTCTTAGTTGTCAACAGATTCCTCTTCTGGTGGAGTAGGGCAGTTGTTAATGAGAGGTATAGTCATAGCAGCAAGAATTTAAAGCTGACAGTCTGAGAATGTAGAAGAAAACAGGAAAACTATAAAATATGATACAAATACTCAGAAATAACTTGAATTTATTTGTATTTAGGTAGGATTCTGATTTAAACAGGGGCTGATACTTGGAAAAACTGATAAAAGTTTATTCCTCCGAAGTTTCTCTTCCTATTGGTATTTTCAGAATTCTTCTTTTCTTCCAAATGCTACCCTTTTTTCTTTCTCGGTCTTTTTTTTTCCCCAGCTTTGTTTTCATAAACACTTTTTCCAACAGATTATAAATTGGAACACTGATAAAATAAATCATATTGTAATTTAACTATATTTTCTTAATATGTCACTTTTTCTTACTTTTGATTTTGTCTTCTAGCCCTTTAAGGTAGTACTTAGTAGGTTAAATTGTTTAGAGATGTGGTGAAATGAATTGTAGTCATGTGTGGCTTAATAACAAGAATACATTCTAAGAAAGATATCATTGGTGATTTTGTTGTTCAATCATACAGTTTATTTACATAAACCTAGATAGCCTACTATACACCTAAGCTATTGGTATAATCCAGTGGTTCTCAACCTGTGGGTTGTGACCCCTTTGGACTGAATTAAAAATTAAAGGTTCACGGCATTAGGAATGTTGAGAACCAGTGGTATTACCTATTGCTCCTAGGTTACTCACCTGTTACCGTATGGTTACTGTAGGTAACTGTAATACAATAGAATTTGTGTATCTAAATATAGAAAAGATTAGTAAAATTATGGTATAAGCTTATGGGACCACCATCATGTGTGCTGTCCATTGTTGACTGAAATGTAGTTACATGGCACCTGACTATTTTTCAGTGTTTCTTAGCCAGAAGTCTGAGATTATCATTCAAGAAAAATGCTTAACATTTGAGAGCTACTTGCAATTATTTTCTTGGTATGTCCAAATAGTATCCACATAATGATTTTATTCCAAATTCAGTTTCCTGGCATGACTACAGGCCTGCTTGAAACACCTAACTGCTGAAAGAATAGGGCTAGATAGGCTCGGAGCCTGTGGCTCAAGCGGCTAAGGCGCCAGCCACATACACCTGAGCTGGCGGGTTCGAATCCAGCCGGGGCCCACCAAACAACAATGACGGCTGCAACCAAAAACTGGCCAGGCGTTGTGGCGGGCGCCTGTAGTCCCAGCTACTTGGGAGACGGAGGCAGGATACTCGCTAGAGCCCAGGAATTGGAGGTTGCTGTGAGCTGTGATGCCATGGCACTCTCTCCAGGGTGACAGCTTGAGGCTCTGTCTCAAAAAAAAAAAAGAAATGTACAATTACCATGGCACTCTACCCAGGGTGACAGCTTGAGGCTCTGTCTCAAAAAAAGAAAAAAGAAAAAAAGAATAGGGCAAGATAACTTTGAAGATTAAGTATTAGACTAGCAGTAGATTGTTAGGTATCTGGAACGAGAAATTCTTCTAAGGTATACTGTTGTGCATATCTCGTATTAAAATGCTTAAATAAGATTATGAATAGCTCTTGGGGACCAAAAAATAGCATATTTCAAAATCTAGGCACTATGTCCTTTCCTGTTTCATTATCTTCAAAAAGAGTATTTTAAGGTTTAATATTTAAATTATCATGTTGGAGTAGTCCAGCATTAGAACTCATTATGAAACTGTATGATTTACCAGCATTATGCAGTCTGAAAGTGAGCAAGTAAGATGGGAAAGGATTTCAGAACATACCTTAATAATTTTTCCTTTTTTGCAGTTTTTGGCTAGGACTGGGTTTGAACCCACCACCTCCAGCATATGGGACCAACGCCCTACTCCTTTGAGAAATTTTGGCAGAAGCGCCTTCTGTGGGCTAAAGTCAGGAATGCTGGAAAGGGGGAGGTACCTCAACAAAAGCATGAATCTTTCAGTTTCGAATCAAATTTAAAAGCAAATCTAATTATTCATTAAGCATGGCTCAACCTGAGATTTTTTTCCCCTTTATTTCATTTATGGGTGTTTATGTCTGATAGACATCCAGTCTCCTTTACACAAATGTGCTTAGTCATAAAGCAGACGTATGGGGCAGTGCCTATGACTCAGTGGGTAGGGCGCCGGCCCCATATACCGAGGGTGGCGGGTTCAAACCGGGCCCCAGCCAAACTACAACAAAAAAATACAGGTGCCCATTGTGGCGGGCACCTGTAGTCCCAGCTACTTGGGAGGCTGAGGCAAGAGAATCGCCTAAGCTCAGGAGCTGGAGGTTGCTGTGAGCTGTGTTATGCCCGGCACTCTACCGAGGGCAATAAGGTGAAACTCTGTCTCTACATTAAAAAGAAAAAAAAAAAAGCATATGTATGTACTACTGTATTTCATAGTTATTTACCATGGTTTTCTTTCAAATAATCATGCTATTGGGCAGTGCCTGTGGCTCAAAGGAGTACGGCGCTGGCCCCATATACCAGAGGTGGTGGGTTCAAACCCAGTCCCGGCCAAAAACTGCAAAAACAAACATGCTTTTGAAAAATAAGCTTTTTAATAAACAGACAAATATATGTATAAAAAATTTAAAACGTCTATTTATGGAATCACGTGGTACATAATTTGGTTTTCTTCAAAGACTGGTATTTTTGCCTGAAGGAAAATAATATTTGAGGCTATCTTTCTTGAAAAGAGAGAAATAGATGAAATATAGTTAGCCGGGCGTTGTGGCAAGCGCCTGTAGTTCCAGCTACTTGGGAGACTGAGGCAAGAGAATTGCTTAAGCCCAGGAGTTGGAGGTTGCTGTGAGCTGTGGTGCCACAGCATTCTACCCAGGGCAACAGCTTGAGGCCCTGTCTCAAAATAAATAAATAAAATAAAATGTTAAAAAATAAAAAGATGAAATATAGAAAAAATAAGATGCCTTATATTCAAAGTGCTTGATAAATTTTTAGAAGAAAGTAATTATTATGTGTACTTATTGGAGCTTAAAAACGAGAGGTTGAGAGAAGATCTGGTTTAACTTCTTTGTATTTAATTGTCAGTTACTAAGAACTCTTGATGATTACTTCTGCATTATACTCTTATTACAATTCTACTTAAGGAAGTTTGGGTTCAGGTGCCAGATTCCTATGACTGATAAATTAAAGGATCAGAATTGTAGGGTTTATTTTAAAAATTAACTTAGACATAGAGGAAGGAGACAGATTGAGAGACAGGAAGGAATAGAGAGAGGGAGAAAGGGGGGGTGAGGGAGAAAGAGGAAGGGCAGGGGGAAAGGGAGAGAAGGCAGGAAGAAAAAGAAGGGAAGGAAGACATGAAGGAGCTATCTCTGATACAGAGAAATGAAGTGTTGGCTAAAAAGATTTCAATAGAAGATCTAAGTAGTGATGTTGAGCAAAGTAATGTGACTAATGCTTTCCAATAAAATAAGTTATAAATAATATTAATTTATAATAAAATTATAAGTAATATAATCATAACCTAAAAATAAGTCTAAGCATTCACTGAGGCTTCTTTATAATTCACTAAGTGAAATTATGTAGATGCATAAATGCTTTGGCAACAGAACAGTGGTAAATCCTGGGATGGTTGGTACTTATTAAACAGAGATGGCTAATTAACAAAACTCAACACTTTGAAACTGAAAGTTAAAGGAATCAAGAGATACAGTAATGCTTGAGAGCTTTCTGCTTTGGAAGAAGGAATTACAGAAAAAAATTCTTTCTGATTTAAGACAGTTCTTTAAATTGGGCCCAACTTTTACTTATTTATTTATTTATTTATTTATTATTAAATCATAGCTGTGTAATATTAATGCAGTCATGGAGTACAATGTGCTGGTTTTATATACATTCAACATTTAGTAAATTTCACCTGTACCCTTGTAAGATACCCTATAGGTGTGGTCCCACTAATTACCCTTCCTCCACCTAACCTCCCCCATCCCCTCCACTCCTTCTCCCCCTCCCCTTTCCCCATATTCTTGGGCTATAATTGGGTTATAGTTTTCATATGAAAGCTATAAATTGGTTTCATAGTAGGGCTGAGTACATTGGATACTTTTTCTCCCATTCTTGTGATACTTTGCTAAGAAGAATATGTTCCAGCTCCATCCGTGTAAACATGAAAGAGGTAAAGTCTCCATCTTTCTTTAAGGCTGCATAATATTCCATGGTGTACATATACCACAATTTGTTAATCCATTCGTGGGTCGTTGGGCACTTGGGCTTCTTCTATGACTTAGAAATTATGAATTGGGCTGCATTTAACATTCTGGTACAAATATCTTTGCTATAATGTGATTTTTGGTCTTCTGGATATATACCTAATAAACCCCAACTTTTAGAAAAATATTTTCAGAATTTGAGACTTTTTCCTCTTATCATTGGGCAGAATACCTTCTTCAATTTTTATTTATTTATTTATTTATTTTTGTAGAGACAGGGTCTCACTTTATCACCCTCGGTAGAGTGTCGTGGCGTCACACAGCTCACAGTAATCTCCAACTCCTGGGCTTAGGCGATTCTCTTGCCTCAGCCTCCCGAGTAGCTAGGACTACAGGTGCCTGCCACAACGTCCAGCTATCAATTTTTATGTTTATGCAAGTTATAAAAGATAAAATCTGAACCTAAATGAAAGAGAAGCTATAGAGTTTTCAGTTTTACTAACCAGGTATATACATGGGACAACAGTTTTTTCTAGTTCACTATTTGGCTTTTCATCAGTTCCTTTCACAGTTTTTCACAAACAGCATGGTATATGATGTGATACCATGAAAACTTTGTATGCATGCATATGTGTGCACACTCACACACAAATGGCACCTTACTAAATTTAGTAACATTAGACACAAAATTGAATCAACAGTTGATTTAAAAAAACAACAGTGTTCTTCATATCATTGGGTTTTGTGAGAGCAATTGCAACATTCCTTTAGTGAAACTCAAAAACCAATAATGATATAAGACAAAGCTAGTAAGAGACCAAATACTGATAATATGACTTCTAACAATGGGCAAGCTTCCTAATGCTAAATTCCAAAATTAGACAAACTTACCCAGGTATGGTCAGCAGGGACTATTTCAGGTAACCATAGGGAGGGGGATACCTCTTTTTTATTTACTGTTTTTATTTTATTACCATTTTTCATTTATCTTCAGAAAACCACAGGATGCTTATGGGATGGTGCTTCTCTTTTAATAAAAACCACGGGATGCTTATGGGATGGCATTCTTTCTTTTTTTTTGAGACAGTGCCTCAAGCTGTCACCCTGGGTAGAGTGCTGTGGCATCACAGCTCACAGCAACCTCCAACTCTTTGGCTCAAGCCAGTCCTCTGCCTCCACCTCCCAAGTAGCTGGAATTACGGGTGCCCACCACAAAGCCCGGCTATTTTTTGGTTGTAGCCGTTGTTGTTTGGTGGTCCGGGCTGGATTTGAACCCCCTAGCTCAGGTGTATATGGCTGGCACCTTAGCCGCTTGAGCGCTCTTTTAATGAAACTTGTGGTACAGAAGGCAAAGAACAACTACATGTTCTCTGTGGGCAAGCAAGCTGCCAGAAAAAGTGGAAGGAGCTGAGCTACTCATTTCTGTAATGGTTTCTACTTTCATACTCATAATCAGATAAGTCATATCATTTCCCCAGGAGAAATGAGGGAATAGAGAGACTCAGACAGTAATGCTAGTGGTACTTCTACTGTATGTAAAGAAACATCAGATGAAGAGAAGAGTGTTTTCTTCCCCTCCTTTAATATTTATACTAAAATCTTTATTTTGTAATTCTAGCTATAATGATAGTAATAAAAAAAATTAAGTTTTTTTCCCTTGTACAAAGTAGATTCATGCCTTAAGGAAGACATAGGTGCCATCGAAGTTTGCCGTAGAATGTGGACTGTGGTTGGGTGGCGCCTGTGGCTCAAAAGAGTAAGGTGGTGGTCCCATATGCCAGAAGTGGTGAGTCAAACCCAACCCCGTCCAAAAACTACCAAAAAAAAAAAAAAAAGAATGTGGACTGTGGAAAGGATTTTTGGAAGCATTACGGACCAAAATCCTTCAGTACAGAATAGAATGATTAATATATAAGGTCACTGAATTGATTTATAGTACTGCTGGAACTGTATACTATGCTGATCTCTTAAACCTCAAGTCTGTCTTTTCAAGTAGAGGGATACTCTGACCAAAGTATTTTTGGAATTCTAGAAGGTTTTTTTTTTTGCAGTTTTTGGCCGGGGCTGGGTTCGAACCGCCACCTCCAGCATATGGGGCCAGTACCCTACTCCTTTGAGCCACAGACACCACCCAGACCAAAGTAATTTTGGTTGGTCCATAGCAAGTAGGAACAAGGTTAGAACTACCAAGCTTTATGGTAGGCACTGGAGATAGAGCGTCAAGCAAAACAGCTGTATCTACATCACAGGTATTATTACTGTACTGGTTAGTATAGGAAACAAAAATCTGTTTGCATATATTGCATGTAAGTTTTAAAAGGACAGCAGTTTTCGTGTGTGTTTTTTATTGTTTTTCTAGGACTGTACAGCACCAATTAATCGCTGTGCCCCCTTCCTAAACTTGTACTTGCATTTTCAAAAAAGAAAAACACATATGTATAATAGGTTTAAGTTGGCAGTTTCTGTGAAATTATTAAAGGGAAAGACCCCATTACTAGAGGTATTTCTTTGGTATTTCCTGGCCTGAATTTCTGCCATTATGAGTTTATTTGGAGTAATGGTTTGTAAAACTGTAGCCTAGCTTTATTTGTTAACAGGCAAGCTCTCTGAATCACTTGCCTATTAAAGGCATATAGAGAAAACATAGAACAACCATTATGAAGTAGTGTAAGAGATCTCTGAAGAAAAATTAGAGAGCAGATTTGCCATGAACAAGAAAACCATCAGAATACATAGAAATGTATGTTCCGTGAAGGAGATTGATTGTTCTAATTGAAGAGTATCAGACTGAATGAAAGTGAAGGTGTGTTTTGATGATCTTAAGGTAAGACAAACGTAGTCACCTGGAATTAGTTCAAAGGGTTAAATTTTCATCCTGAAAAGGTGATTTATGTGGGATAGAATTTTCTACTGTAGTTCTAACAGTCCATTATGAAAGCTTGTATGAACTATACAAATTTCATGTAATTTATGTTTTGGTGAATATGAACTAATCTATTGCAGGGTTTATATCCTAACTTTTCTTGCATGTCACTGCCATTGAAACTTGCATGAAAAGTACTAACTACCTTCTTTCTCTTCTCCCTGATTTGCTGCAAGGCTGCCAGACAGATCAAGGATAGGTATGGTATAAAACCTACATTATTATTTAAGTATCGATGTTGATGTCAGAAATGAAATTCAGGAACCAGTTTTTTATTAGAATCTTGTTGGTTAAAATAAAAACACTTAATCATCAACTACAAAATAAAGAAAATGTACTCTGTATGTCCTCTTGGAATAACCATTATATCAAAATAAGATTTTTTAAAAACATAATTGTAGACAATTATGTACTTCAGAAGAATTTCATTTCTGGTATAAATAATGCAGTTAGTTTTAGTTTTAGAACAGTTCTTAATTAATTGAAGTAGTAGAGGAAATTCTTTTAAATAATTTAAAAATATACCTGGAATGCATGTTTTGTTGTTCTTAAATTTAAGTAAATGAGTCTTAACTTTTTGAGAAGTCATTTTGAGAAGTCATTTTTGAGAAGTCACAGCATTTTGAATGGTGCTCAGGATCCAAAGCTTTCCGACTTCACTGCCTTCCTGTTTAACACCTGTATATTCTCATTTCATCCTGTTCCTGGTGCCATCTCTTTCTATTTCTAATGCCACTGATATCTAGTTAATATTCTACAGAAACAAAAATTAAAGAAAATTATTAAAGGTTTTGGCTTAAAAGGTTTTTCTCATTAGTGAAGCCAGGATTGAAAAAGGAAATAGTACTAGCTAAAGGACTTGCTGGCAACATTTGTATTGTGGTAACACAAAAGGATTGGTTTTGATCTGCGTGTCTAGTCACTGAGCATTGTCTGTAGTAAGAGAATAAAAATTTTCCATCTAAGGATTATGAGATTCTCTGAAAGGCATACTTCATCAAAGTACCACTCTGAATCTAGCTTAAATTAATCTTCATCAGATCATTCATAAAAATATTCATTATGGATTGTGTGAAAATCAAAGTCTTACTGTTAATCTTGGTTGAAAATTTAAATTCTGGTTTTCTCTTTTATTTGACTAGAGGCATAATTTACATAGTAGTCATAATGTTCTTAGCACAAATACTTTTATATGTACATTTTATATAAAATGGTAATTAAAGAGGTGGATTCTCCACCTCTACATCCATAAATCCTGGATATAGAAAGCAGATTATGAGAGTTTGAAGATGAAAAATATTGGCTGTGTGAGGAATGGATGCTAGGTAGGTCAGTTTTTTGATGTGGTAGATTTGGGTTGTAGCTGCTCACTTCGACATGAGTGATCCATCTTCTACCTGGCTAGATTATATTCCATGTTTAGCTATGTGTTGAGTATATCCTGCTCTGGTTCCTGATTTTCTAGGTTAGAAATCACTTCTTAATCATGCTTTTGGTTGTCCAGAGACCTTGTGAAAGACCTTGCAAAATCTCCCCTTTCTTTCAAGATTATATATGGCTCTGTGCTTCTTAAATCTTGCCCTTATCCTGACTTCTTTCTCTTTGTCCAGATTTGTTCTGTCAGAATTTTGACCAGTTTTCATGGCTGTATTCTCCCCTGAAGCTTCACTTCTTTGCCTTCTCTTCTAAACCAACCTCCTGACTTAATTTCATCAGTGTTCAGGTGATCTCAGGAGTCAGGATTCAGGCAAAATCCATTTTTTTTTGGTTTTGTTTTGTTCAAAGCCCACAATTTTTTTTTTTTTTTTTGACTTCACAAAATTTTTACGTTTTGTTGAGGGACATTTCTGAATCTAGGCTTAATTTTTTTTGACTTGATTTTTAGCTTCATAATGTCCAAGTTTCTCTGATTTGGTTTATAGGTACTCCTAAAAAGTGAGCTTTGAGGATTTTATCATTGCCTTTCTAATAAAAAATAATTTAAACATACAGTCATAATAAAATAATCACTTTCACCAAGCAAAAAAAAGACTATTTTCTTATAAAAGGGCAGAAATGGGTTTTAATGGGGAGTGTGTAACATATTTGAGCAGGGAATCAAATTAAAAAAATTAAAGTGCTGGGCCGTATCTGTGGCTCAGTGAGTAGGACACCGGCCCCATATACCGAGGGTGGCGGGTTCAAACCGGTCCCGGCCAAACTGCCGCAACAACAACAACAATATAAAATAGCCGGGCATTGTGGCGGGTGCCTGTAGTCCCAGCTACTCGGGAAACTGAGGCAAGAGAATTGCCTAAGCCCAAGAGCTGGAGGTTGCTGTGAGCTGTGACGCCACAGAACTCTACCTAGGGCAACAAAATGAAACTCTGTCTCTAAAAAAAAAAAAAAAAAAAGAAAGTGCCTGAGAAGACTCAGTATTTATCATTTGTTGTAATAGAAGTTATGCAGAGGAACAGTAGGAGTCAGAAGGAAAACTTAAAGACAGAAATGAGAAGATAATAGCGTATCTCCTATAGCTTTGCAAATCACTGTTGTATATTTTAGGGCACTTAGTAATACTGGAAGATGAGGTATGTTGTGGGAGTTACTGGCTTTAAAAGTGAAGGGCCATGAAGGAGAGAGTCAAGTTAATTAGGTAGTTTGAGGAAATTAAAAGTGTTTCTATGCTTTGCAATTACTTTGTCTTTTCTAAAATAAAAGTAGGAGAGAGGGACTATGTTGGGGACCAGCCCCAAACTACACCAGGGATTTTTTTCCCAGTGTTTGGTGGTAATGAGGGAATGGAAGAAATAAAAGACTTATAAAGATTTAGACTTTTTTAATAGACTTTTAAAGAGTGGGCCCAGGGACCTTCTGCCTCCTAGGGTGAGGACATGGCAAAAGGCCCTTTGTTCTGGGTGTACTCTATTTTTATTATATACATTATTGTTAAGTGTTTCTTTTTTTTTTTTTTTTTTAAGACAGAGTCTCACTATGTCAGTCTTGGGAGTGCCATGGCATCACAGCTCACAGCAACCTCAAACTCTTCGGCTTAAGTGATTCTCTTGCCTCAGCCTCCCAAGTAGCTGGGACTACAAGCACCTACCACGCCGCCTGACTATTTTGGGGTTGTAGTTGTCATTGTTGTTCAGCAGACCTGGGCTGGGTTTGAACCCTCCAGCTCTGGTGTATGTGGTTGGCGCCCTAGCTGCTGAGCTGTAGGCACAGAGCCAATATATACATGATAATTTAATCAGCAAATCAATTATTTAGTAAAATCAGACCTTTTAGTGTGTATCATTGTTCTTGTGGTGCCTACATTGTCAGCTAAGTTATTTTTAACTAACTCTTGTAATTATTTCTCTTTTCGCTATATGTTATTTATAAACTTAAAAAGTAGATGCAGTTCATGAAACAAGGAACAAAGCTGAGAAATAGGATATGAGGGTAGATCCCAGTTTGACCACATAAACAGTTTTCTGAGACAACAATTGAGACAGACAGACTGGGCTCGGTGCCTGTGACTCAATGGGGTAATGCGCCAGCCACATACATACAATGACAGCTGCAACCAAAAAAATGGCTGGGCGTTGTGGCGGGCGCCTGTAGTCCCAGCTACTTGGGAGACGGAGGCAGGAGACTGTCTTGAGCCCAGGAATTGGAGGTTGCTGTGAGCTGTGATGCCACAGCACTCTATCCAGGGTGACAGCTTGAGGCTCTGTCTCAAAAAAAAAAGACAGACTGATGTCATACCCATATCAAAAGTTAGAGACATTTTACTCTTGTATCTCCAAGAAAATATTTCTCTCTCATAAAAATCTTAATGTCTATACTGTTTCAAATATGTCTTATACCTTGTTATTTTTACAGACCCCTATAAAAACACTTACTAAGAGAAGAGGTCAAGTCTTTATTAAACCCCTCATCCAAAGTTTTAGTTAAAAAAACTCTCAGAGCCTCACTTAGGGGAAAAAAAAGCCTCAGTCAGACTATTCTTGTCTTTGGATAACTAACCCACTACTATTACATATTTCTTTTTTTTTGCAGTTTTTGGCCGGGGCTGGGTTTGAACCTGCCACCTCTGGCATATGGGGCTGGCGCCCTACTCCTTTGAGCCACAGGCGCCACCCTACTATTACATATTTCAACAGACTTTTCTCTTGATACCACAATGTGGTCTGACTGTATATATACTCT
>CAUYON010010552.1:0-34190 GCA_963573935.1 Arctocebus calabarensis | reverse complement strand
TCCACTCCTCTCTTCCCCCGTTTTTTTCTCTCTCTCTCTCTCCTCCTCCTTAATGATGCTCTGCAGCTTCCCCCATCAATAAAGACCTTTCATACAAGCCTTGGTGTTCTGTAAGTTTTGTGCCGGTTGAGTGCCCCCCCTGTCATCTGGTGTCAGAAACAGGATCTAATTAGGGAATGCTCCCAGTTCCTGAGAGCTCCCTATCTTCTTCTCACACTCCCGGCACTCACCACCATCTTCAGCTTGTGTCCATCCACCAAGGTGTCATAACCAGCACACAACACCACCTTCTCTGAACTCAGTAAGTACCCCTATGGGAGCAAGTTTTCCTCAATCATGGGCTAGGTTGCTTACATTCCTGGAGATTCACCCATCTCGAGGCTTGAGTTCCCAATTCCCTTTAACCTTGGGTGGCCTAGCGCAGCGCTTCCACTCCCGAAAATTCCTAGTGCTAGATCTCAAGCTCTACCCGGCCCTAGGGGTCTGACGCAGATTTAAGTATGATGATGATCATCTTAATCTGTGTCCCATTTCTCGGCCAGCAGCAAAGCTGGGAAGACGTTCCCACTCTGTCCCTGGTCCACGCGTGAGCAGAATCATGCTTTATTTCTGCGATGAATCGCCATGGGTGAAAGCTATTCCATCCCACCTAACTCCCCCTTAAGGTACTTATTACGCCACCTGGTAAAATTAAGATTAATTAAACTCCACCCAGGTTTGGCCACTTTACAAGCTAAATAACCAAAGTATCTAGCCAAGCTATAATTCATTTAATTTTCTTTAATCCAAAACTTATATAACTATTATAAGTGCCTTGGCAAATGGAGCAAGGTCCCCTAAATTCAGAACTTCTCCAAACCTAATTTACATTATAATTCCAACATTCTTGTAACAAAGAACTGTTCCTACTCTCCATCTCCCTATTCAAACTTCCCCCCATACTAGGCTCCTCCTTCAACCACACGATTGCCTCCACCCTCTGTCGGTCCTACTTCTCCGGCAACCAATCTAAACTCGTCTTCTGACTCCTCCCCTCCTGATACCTCCCCTCCAACTGACCCTCAGAGCTCTTCCTGTTATCTCTCAGTCCACTTCTGACTGCACCAAGGAACACTTCCGGAGCTCTTTACCCCCTTCTTCCTCTAGCTCCTCCATATAATTCTATAGTAACTTCCACTACCTATCTTTAACTTCCCTCCAGTTCCTGCACCCACTTCTGCTCCCATTGGTCTCTAAAATTAGAAAAACCTGAAACTCTCTCTCACTTCTTAGCCCTGCTCTGCGAAGTAACTGAAATCAATGATGCAGTTTCTGTTTATTCCTTTCCCATAACTGAACTCACACACCTTAAAGATAGACTAAGTTCCTTTACTTCTAATCCTTCTCGTTTTTATTCAAAAGTCTCAATTTATTACTATATCCTCTCAGCTTACCTAACATGATGTTTTTATTGTTTTAACTAATACCCTAACAAGTGTGGGAGAAGGCAAAAGAGGCAGCAGATCAATTTCATATTTCAAACAATGAGCATCCTCCAGGTAACACTGTAGTCCTTAACTCCCAACTAAATTAAATTATAAAAATAATGCAGGAAGAGAAGTAAAGACATTTTATTACCTGAATTCTTTGTGGACTTAAAGCTTTTGCCAAAAAGGTTATCAGTTATGATAAATTAAGGAAAGCCATACAAAATAAGTCTAAAAAATTCTTCAACTTTCTTCCAGTGCCTTACTGAGGCTTTTATTAAGTATACTAATTAAAATCCTAAAACAATAAGTGGGAAAAACATTCTCATAACTTATCTCGTTAATCAAAGTTACCCCGACATTGAACTTAACCTAAAGCTCTTGGAGCATGGACTCCTGACACCCCAAGCCGTGATGTTAAACAGCCTTTAAGACAGTGTGATTAAGGCCATCATTTCTAACCTGCCTAAATCAGGAGCCAAAGGCTACTTCATAACTCAACCACCGGGACCATACTACAAATGCAGTGAAGACCACTGGGTACAATGTTACCCCAATCCTAAGCCCCCACCAGGGTGATGCCTTGTCTACAAAAAATGGCCATTGGAAAGCTGACTGCCCCTTAGCCCAGAGAGGCCATAGGGCCAGCTGACCACAGTTCCTCCAGCAAACTTGTTAAAGCTTGCCTCTTCTGAAGAGTGACGAGACCTGTCTTCTCTCACCCGACTAAGATCATCTCTACAGAGCCAAGTGTAATCCTGATGGTGACAGGCAAAAATGATCGCCTTTTCTTTTAAACACAAAAAACTAACTTTTCAGCTTTTAAAAAAAGTCAGTGGTCCTACCTCCCTGTAGCCCATTCTCTATTCTTGGAGTAAAAGGTTTTTCCCACCATCCATGTCAAACTACTTTTTTGCACTACATAATTGGCAATTTCTTACTTATATATATTCCTTTTAATATTGCCTTCCTGTCCAGTTCCCCTTCTGGGACGTGACACTCTTTCAAAATTAGGTACCACCCTCACTTTTAATTTTAATTAATAGATGCTGACCCATCTCCTTCTGCCTCACTCTACCTCGTCCTTTCCCAAGCCATCAAACACCCATCACTCTAACTCATTCCACCAGAACAAGGAAATCCTAAGACTTACTAAAACCCCCTCAATTGCCTCCTACTCCCCAATTCTTGTTGAACTACACCCTAATTGCAAAAAAAAACCTATTTGACTTCACATAAACTAACCCTACCTCTGAAACTTCTTTCCAACTTACTTAAACTGTATTCCCCCAAAGATTTCGTGACAGCCTCCACTTATTTAGCCACACTTTATTACAAGACCTCCAATCCTATGATCCCTCTCCTTCAACCTTAGCTCAATATATCAGTAACTTCCTACTCTATAATCCTACCTTACATAAGTCTAAGTGCAACACCTGTTCCCTCCTTGATTTCCTTACAAATAAGAAATACACAATCTCTCCCTCAAAAATTCAATTATCCAAGAAAAAGTCACCATAATATCCTTCTATCTCCAAACTTCGAAGCTATTACCACAGATAAAAAGAAAAAAAACTTCTTTGCAACTTTCCCCTCCCTACTGCGAAACAAGAACTCCTCTCCTTTAAAATTAGCGAAATACCTCAGAACATAAATTCCCAACTTTTCTCTTCTAACTACTTCTTTATATAATACTCCTTACTCCAAATGACCCTCATACACTTCTACTAACCTCCATTTCTACTCCTTTTAAATCTCTGCAGCATTCTTTACTAGAAACTCCAGCGCTCCACCTTCCTGATCTTCTCACCACTTCCTCCTAAATGTCACAGAAAACCGTGAATTTACTCTCAATGTGCTTAAACATCATCTAAGCCCCACCTTTGCTCCAATTACTTATCTCTCAAAACAGTTAAATCACACTGCTCAAAGTTAAGCCCCTTGTCTCAAGACGTTAGCAGCTGCAGTTACTCTAATACAAGAATCAAAAAAACTCACTTTTGTTTCCCCTCCTACTGTCTTACCCTCTCATTCTCTGTCTGACGTTTTAACATACAAAATCTTCAAACCATACCACCATGCCATATTCTTAATCTTCAAACCTATCTCTTATCTAACCCATCATTATCTTTTAATACATGTCCCACACTAAATCCTGCATCCCTCTCACCTACTCCCTCTGACTTGTCATCCATTCATGATTGCCTTCAAACACTCGACCTTCTTCTCCCTTACCTTTCCAACATACAAAGTAGACCGTGCAGTACATATGGCTGCTCTCCAAGAAGATGAGAAAACTCATCTTCTAACACCTCCTCTCACCTCTGGTTTAAAAATCATAATCACCCTCTAGTTGGCCAAGCCCTCTCAGCAGGAAGAAGTTATAGAAGAGAGAACTTGTCATCCCCTATCCCAAGGCCAACCTTGTATTTTAAAAATATCAAGAAGGGAGGAATGTTAGATAATTGCACAACTATGTATATCCCGATTATCCACTGAAAAGCTCAACTTATGGCCCGCCCCCTACGGCTCTTCTCACCAGAGCAGCAACACCTTATTGGCTGTTCTACCATCCCGACACCTCCCCTAACCGAGACTATATCAGATGCCCTTGTCTTTTGCTCTCTCTCCTTTCTCTCCCATCCCCCCATGTGTGTCTCCTCTCCTCTTCTCTCTCCCCCCGTTCTCTCTCTCCTCTCTTCTCTTCCTGCATTTCTCTCTCTCTTTCTCTCCTCCTCCTTAATGCTGCTCTGCAGCTTCCCACACCAATAAAGTCTTTTCGTACAAGCCTTGGTGTTCTGTAAGTTTTGTGCCGGTCGAGTGCCCCCCCTTTCAGTTCCTGCATTATTTTTATTATCCATATTTTAAATGCCCCTTCTGTCATTTCTAACATTTATTTATGGGTGAAATACTCTGAAGAAGCTACCTCATGGTTCCTTTACAGTGTCTCACTGTATAGCCCATGATAGAGTGCCACACAGCTCACAGCAACCCCCATCTCCGGTGCTTAGGCCATTCCCTTGTTTCAGTCTCCTGAGTAGCTGGGACTACAGGTGCCCACCACAATGCCCAGCTATTTTTTTGTGCAGTTTGGCCAGGGCCCGGTTTGAATCTGCCACCCTCAGTATATGGGGCTGGCACCCTGCCCACTGAGGCACAGGTGTCGCCTAAGTGTTTTATTTCTGTCTGTTTTTTGCCCTAATTTTCCTTTCACTTCCTCTTGAATTTTAAGTTACTGAGACTTTGACCTAAATTTTTGATGTGTCTTTTTAATACAGGACTGAAAAGATTAGAAGATTGAAGAACAGGATGAGTAAAAAGATGAAAAGAAGAAAAATTAGAAAGGAAAGTGGGTGAGTAAAAGGGAAGATTCCAAAAAAAGAAAAGCAGCAAAGAAAGGGGGAAACAAGAGTAATAATGGTTTACGTTAGGGTACTTTGACTCACACCTCAAAAACCTCCAACTTCAGGGGATGCTGGGTTAGAGGATCCCTTTATGTATGGAGCTCTTTTCTGACCTGATCAGTTACAATACCCCACCTCCAACAAATAGAGGAGAAAAATAAAAATACTATAAGTCAAATCAAAGCCAACAGACAGAAAACCTTCCAGGATAAAATTGGGGTGGGAGAACAAATGACAGTTGCAGAAAAAGTAGCAAAAATGAAATTATAATTATTAAGGAATTTCACAATGAAAAGTTAAATTTACTATATAAAAATAAAGAAAAAATAGCAGTGAAATAGCAGTGGAGACAGTGGGCATCCTTGCCTCATTCCTGATCCAAGTGGAAATGTTTTCCATTTTGCAGCATTCAATATGATATTGGCTGTGGGTTTGCTGTAGATGGCCTCTATCGGTTTAAGAAATGCACCTTCTATACCTATTTTCTTAAGTTTTCTGATCATGAAAGAATGTTGGATATAATCAAAGGCTTTTTCTGCATCAATTGAGAGAATCTTATGGTGTTTTTTTTTATTTGAAGTGATGGATTATATTTATAGATTTGCATATGTTGAACCATATTGTGTTTTGTATTTGCATTTCCCCTGATGATTGTGATGTTTAGCACTTTTGATATACCTACTGGCAATTTCTCAGTCTTCTTTTGAGATGTCTATTGAGGTCCTTTTGTGACGTTTTTTCCACTTTCATATGGGAATATAATATTTTTTACAGGATGCCCAGTCCAACCTCCAGAGGTGCAACTGTATTTATTATTCAGCTATGAATGTCTAAATTCATAATGGAATGGAAGGTTTAATTTTTAAAATGTGCTTACATGATAAATTACTCATTGACAAATTCAGCGATACCAAGGAAGAGATTTCAAGTTTTTTTTTTTTTTTTGAAAGTTTGGCTACATAACATAAGCAAAAAGCCTATCCGTAAACCTTTAAATGGTTCCATTTTGTGAAGGCAAGTTTGAAGTCTTTTGTGAATTAGAAAGGAAAAAAACTTAGATAGAACTCCATATGTGGCTTAGGGCTTAATCACATAGAAGTGATTTAGGGTCAAGCTTCATCAGGCAGGCATGCAGGCAGTTACCTGTATATCTCAGGAATTTGCAGACCACTCTAAAGATGATTAACTGCTTCCAGATTGTCTGTTAAAGGTTATGCATTCAAATGGCTTATTTCCTGAGAACCTTGTTTTGTAGTTTTGTTTTTGATTACTTAACATAAGAATAACTTTAGTGGATGTGATTATTGGTTAATCCAGTTAAGACTTAGCCCATAAGAATACCTTTAGATAATGTTAGTAAAAAGATTATCAGTTAATCCAGTGAATCTGTAGGCCCATACATGCCAGGCAGTAAGAGACTGGGGGCGAAGGTTTAAGTTGTATATTTATTAAGTTATGTGCCTATACAAACTTTGGTAGAAAAAAATAAAGACACTGTTTGCCTGAAAGAGATTTCAGCCTTCCTTATTCCCTGACATTTCATCCCAGGCTAAACCTTTTTAGCACCACTAATGCAAGAAACGTTCACACAACATTTTAGTGCAGTGAGCAGGGACAGCTTCAGGAGGACAGCATGAGCCTGCTTCTTTGGGATCGTTTCTCTGTTCAAGCAGTTGTCAGCTTAAGGTAAGCCTAATACTTTGAAACTGGAAGGAAGGTATTCGGGCTATAAGTAGGAGAGGCTTCCAGGATTAGAAGAAGGAAATAATGGGAAATTCTCAGTCCTTGCAGGAAAAGTATGTGTTCCTGTTAAAGACTCAGTTAAAGTCTACAGGCACCACTGTTAAAACAAAAACCTTGCAAGGACTATTTCAGGTAGTAGCTAAACATTGCTATTTGTTTACTAAGGGGGAAAAATCAGTTAAATTTAAAGATTTGGAAGAGTGTAGGCAAGGCTCTTAGGGGCACCCACCAGAGGGGACGATCTATATGTTGATATATTTGGGCTGCCTATCATGTGGTTGACGGGAGCCATAGAGACAATGGTCTCACCATTTTCTCTAGGCCTAATCTTAAACTTCTACTTCTACTCCTTCAAGCCTGCCCCATTTCCCCTAAAGTCAAACTGACCCAGCCTGTGTCAAGGGTTAACAACTGCCATGGCAACATATCCTCCTTATCTTAACGCTCCATTTCTTCTTAGATATTTCCCACCCATGACCTTTACTGGAGAACAATCTGTGATCAGGGATCCTAGCAACCCAGATGCCTGGATCACGTCAGCTAAGGGCTGCTTCCTTCTTCTTAACCCTATATAAGCTGCATTGTAAAAAATAAAATTTGAGACCTTGATCAGATTCTTGACTTGGTCTCCTTCTCTGTGTCTGGTTTATCTCTCATCCAGGTTGACTTCCCCTCAGGTCCTTGTTGAACCCCCCGCCGGCTGGGGCAAGTGGCACCCGCAATGTGGGGCTCGAGGTACAAAGCCTGACCTGGACATCACTCGTGTGGACAGCCGTCCTTCCCTCTTTGGATCTCCACTCATCCAGTGAGTGAAGATCCGCATTAAGATCCCCGCAGGAACACCCGCCTGTGATACAGATCTGGTAAGGTAAGCAAAGCAATGAAATCATGGGACAAACACTAAGCAAACATGAGTTATTCATTTAAGGACTCAAAGATTCTCTCAAGACACAGGCAACAAGGGTTAAAAAAAAAGATTTACTCAAATTCTTTATTCTTATAAATGATGTCTGTCCATGGTTACCTCAGGAAGGCACCATTGATGAAAAGCGATGATGCCGTGTTGGCGATTGCTTGAAAGATTACTATCAGTCCTTTGGCCCTGAAAAGTTCCCAGTGCAGGCTTTTTCTTATTGGAGTCTGACAAATGATATATTACAAGCCCACCACCGCCTGATGGCTTTAGGGGAAGGCCTTGGAGAAGGTTCTCTGCCCCAGGGCCCTCGGACATGTGGAGTCTGGGCATAGGTCCTAAAACTTTTAAAATTGGTGATAAAAGCAACAACATCCGGGGTAAGTTGGCCAAGTCTCAGGAACTAGGGGTGGGGGAAGCTGGACCAGCTGGACGCAGCTATATGGCCGGTTGCCCAGGCAAGGAAGAGACGTCTCCCCATCCTAGAATTGTTTGATGTCTCAGGGTTGTTTCATGCCTCAGGTTTGTCTAATGTCTTAGGTTTGTCTCATGTCTCAGGTTTTTCAAATGCTAGACTCACAGAGTGGGTCTACTTGGTCTCTCCTCCCTAGACTCACAAAGTGTGAGTCTGTTAGTTTCTTTTCTCTGAGCTCAGGGTGTAAGTCTGTTATTCTTTCTTCTCCAGACTCACAGAGCATGAGTCTGTAACTTTCTCCTCCTTAAAGTTTAAGTCTGTTGGTTTCTTTCCTTGAGAGTCTCTCAGTGGGTGAATTTCCCATGCCAGTAAGACTGTGTGAAACCTGTCAGTCTTCTCTGTGCCTGGTCTGTCTGGACTCACAGGGAGTGAGTCTGTTGGTTTCTCTTCTTTGGACATTTCTCCGTCCCTTTGGATTTATCTAAACTGTCTTCTTTTACTTGTCCTTTCTCTGGTTTGTCAGGTTTTTTCTGCGTTAGACTCACAGGGAAGTGAATCTCTGGTTTGTTTTTAGCCTGATTTTGTCTGGGTAGTCTTTGGTCTGTCTTAAGTTTTTCCTTTCAGGACTCACAGAGAGTGGGTCTTCGGTTTGTTTAACTGGTGTGTGTGTGAGTTGTTTGTCAAATTTGTGTTTGCTGTTTCCAACAGTTTGTCAAAATTCCTTTCAAAGATTGGTCAATTCCAAGTTTAAATGTCACCCTCTCCTTCTGGCAATTAAAGAGTTACTACTACTAAAAACTGGGGTTGCTATGTTACAAATAGTTTTGAGACAAGGTTCTGGCATTCAGCAAAATCCCCAAGAACAATTACTCATGTAGAACTAAAGAAAAAAAAGTCCTCTTTATCTTTTAAAATAGCAGCCATTTGGCATTACTCTGGTTGGCAAGTATTCTGCTGATCCTCAGACAGCCTCCAGGATGGGGGCAGGCTGTGGCCCGTTTGAGGGGAGGTGCCCCCTAAAAACATCCCAGGGTCCCCAGAGAACCTAGAGCCCTCAAGAGACCGGCTGACGATCACTCCTAAATTTACTTGTAAGTCCACCTCTGGAGGTAAGCTACTTTAACATCTAAGTTGGCGAGTGTTTGCAGATTTGTTATAAATTATTAGAAAAATATGTAACTATTTGTTAAATTCAATTGTTATAATTTGTGTAGAGCCTCCAGGAGAAGGCAAAAAATAAGAACTTTAAACAGGGACCTCAGGTTACTGAGCTATCAGCCTGTCTTATACACTGAAAGTGTATAAAACTTTAACATCTAAGTTGGCTAGTGTTTGCAGATTTGTTATAAATTATTAGAAAAATATGTAACTATTTGTTAAATTCAATTGTTATAATTTGTATAGAGCCTCCAGGAGAAGGCAAAAGATAAGAACTTTAAACAGGGACCTCTGGTTACTGAGCTATCAGCCTGTTTTATACACTGAAAGTGTATAAAACTTTCAGAGACATGGGGAGCCTTAGCCCTATTGGCCAGTCGGGAGCTCCCAGAACTGTGTGTTCACACCCGTCACCAGAAATACTATTAAAATGAAAGTGGACGTCCCATCAATCCTCTGGTATTAGATCACCCACAAGCCTGTTAAGAACTATATGAAAAGATGTTCTGGTTCTGGTTTTGAGAATATAAAAGTGTATGTCATTTATTCAGTGTTTGCTAAAAAAATTGATCACAACCCAAAACAGTCTGGTATTAAACTGCTAAGGGGGGGGGAGTGTAAAAGAGTTAAAAATTCCATAGAGCTCAGCATTCTGTGCCTTGAGACATCTGAGTTCTAGTTCTGGTCATCAATTAAAGATTTCTTCCTCCATATTATTAGTATAAATATCTGTCCATTTTAATTCACTGTTTTCCTGCAAAATCCTGCTTCCCTGATGGGAGTGCTACCCAGCACCCTGACATGGAAAGGAGGGCCCCACAGGGTGAGTCCTCTGTGACAAAAAGTTTAAAAGGTCTAAAATAATTGTAAAATATCTGTGCAGGTTAAGTAAAACTTATGAAGAAGTTTACATGTAATTCAGTAAACTATGTATTCCCTTTAAAATCTTCTAACTTGTAATCTTGTTTGAACAATTTTTTTAAGCCTTTGATATTTGACAAAACTTCCAAAGTCAAAACTCTAAATTTGGAACTTGGCATTTGTAGCACAGTGGTTGCTGCATTGACCACCTGTACCAAGAGTGGCAGATTCAAACTCAGCCTTGGCCAACTAAAATATTAAACCTCTGAAAACCCGAATAAAATAAATTTATTTGATTTGTTAAAAATGTATAGGAAACATTGTCAAATATAAAAGGAATTAATTTTGTATCAATTATGATTATGTGTATGTTCCCATATTATAAAACATTAATCTGTCCTAAAATATAAAATATTGGTCTGTCTAAATGTATAATAATTTTAATTCATTTAGAAAAAAAAGAAAAAATATATATATATATATTAAGAGAAACTGAATTCCTGATGTCTTTAGAAATTGAGTATCTTTGAATTAACAGCAGACTTTTAAAATTTTCATAGGAAAATATAAAACATATATATAAGCATTACCTACCTTCAAACAGAACAGAAATCAGATATGTAAAACTAAGTTTATTTGTTATAGTTTTGTTTAAAGTATTGTTGATTCTTTTTGTGTTCTATTTTCCAGAAGTCAAGAAAACCATTTTCTGTCCTTTGAGCTATTTGTAACTTTTCAAGCAATGTATGTACTTATGAGTAAAATTTAAAACATGTATTTTTTCTCTCTCTTTGATTTCTCCAGAATTTAAAAGCCATTTGTAAGTATTCTTAATTTCTAACAATACAGTTATTTGCATAAGTTCAATAAGAATCTGTTTTATTCCATAGAACATGATGAAAGCACTGGTTAGTGTACCAAGGCTTTAGCTGGAACAGCATTTCCAGAGGCATACAGACTGCCGTAAGGAATTAAGGTTGACTTTACGAGGCCAGTGAAAAAAGCCCCTTGGAAAACTGGCCAGATACCCATCAGTAACATTTCCTGATCTGTGTTAAGTAATTAAGGTCACTTGCTGATGGGGCTAGGAATCAAAATGTACCTCAAGAGAAGAAGAGTTTACTTATATCTTATGGCAAAGATGAAACTTGGGCTTGTGAAAGGCTTTCAGAAAAGTCCAGGCTGAGATTCCTTATAAAATGTTCCAGCAAAGCCAATTTTAAAGAAAGAGCCTAGTTGGCTAATAATTAATTATTCTTACTGCACTGTATGCAAATAATCAAACCCAATATATTGAAAGTGTAGTTTGTTTTGACAACCAAGTTAGTTCTGCTATATTTTGTTTCTAATAAAGAGAAAAATTAGAGAGAAAAAATGATTCAAATAAAAAAGAGGCTGTGACTCACTTGCATTAAATCCTAGCCTTGTCTGAAATGTCAACTCGTAAAATAAGACATAACTGTTTTACTAAACTAATCTGTTAAATAAGACTAAAAGACACTAGTCAAAGAGTACAGAATTATGTACAGTAGTTATATCTACTCTGAAGCCTTAAGAATATACAAACATCACCTGTTAGGTACACTGAGAAAATTTATGCAGTTTTAAATGTTATCTACTGAATCTAAATATTGCCCAGAGAAATAATCCCATGGTTTAGGCTGCTGTTTTAATTTAAGTTTAGCAGTAAGCAAGCTTTCTTAGCAAAAAAATGCAAATAATAACTAAAACTTTGAGTATCATACCTGAAAACTATATGTAACCTGGCCTCAAAAATTAGATAAAGTCATAAACAGAACCATGAAAGCAGAGGTTAATAAACCCTGCCAAGAAGCAAAGCTTGATTGAATACGGGCCTTGCCACTGATGTTATTCAGGAAGCCTCTGTCAAACTCCTAAAAAACCTGGAAAAACTGAAATGAATAGACAAAACCCTAGAAAGAGTAGCAAGGAAAAATCCCCACTAGGATATTTAACAGTGTTCTGTTTAGTCCTTTATATCTGTAAACCAAGGTAGGAAAAACTTCCCACCGTCATCCTGACCACATGTACAGCAGTGAAGGTGAAAAGAAATCCTCACCTGAAGTCATCACAGCCAGCTGACTGAAACTTCACTGCCTCTTAAGAAGTAGAGGTCACTTTTAAGACAGTCAACATGCCCTGCTCCAGCATACTGGGAGCTGCCTGGTCAACGCACGACTGAAGCCTGAGGAACTCCTCAAGGGACTTATCTTTTTATTAGATTTTTGGACTTTGGGAAAAAGGGGGAAATATCACAGGGAAAAGTAAAAAATCATATGTATATTAGCCCACCACCACAGTACTATTAAGGTCTGAGTAGAAAACCCCAAAAGAGTCACAGTCCCTAAGACCTCAGTACTAAAATATCAGCACCTGCAGAAATAAGCTCATATCGAGACCCCAAATTAAGTCAAGGTATGATCAATCTGGGGATCCCACTACAGTTTTAGTGGAAGAAGAAGCCTGACCAATTCCTTGGACATTAGATTTCCAGCAGGTCTGTTAAAAAGTGTGTAAGAATGTATGAGTGTGGAGTAACTGAGAGAGCTCTGAAGGTAGAGTTAGACCTCCCTTTATAGGTTCTAGAGGAGTGTTGGTTTATCTCCTATAGCAACTCAAGTGAGAAATCAACACTGCCCTAGGCAAACAAATACAAATCCACTATCATCGCCTTGATCTGGCAGACCAAGATTTTGATGTGCTAAATGACTCCCCTCCTTTAGGAGCTACATAGGATTCAGACCTGTGCATGTCGGCTCACAATAAAATGAGTAAGATATGGGCACCAATATGAGTGCGAGGCTAAAGCACCACAAGGGAAGGTCTATAGACTGCTTCTGAATTCCCTGAGAGATAAATCTGGCTTGCATGGAGGTTGGTATCGAAATAAAATTGCCCTTCCTCCCCTCCACAAAAGATACCAAGGGTTAATATTACCTCACAACAAGGGAGAGTCTCAGAGGAGCCAGGTCACTACTCCCCGAATTGGTTAATGCCCACTGCTAAATAGCGGGCCTCCCCCTCTTTTTTATATAAAAGAAAGGAGGAGATGACAGGAGCCATAGAGACAATGGTCTCGCCATTTTGTCTAGGCCTAATCTTAAACTTCTACTTCTACTACTCCAAGCCTGCCCCATTTCCCCTAAAGTCAAACTGACCCAGCCTGTGTCAAGGGTTGACAACTGCCATGGTAACATATCCTCCTTAGCTTAACGCTCCGTTTCTTCTTAGAAATTTCCCACCCATTTCCTTTACCAGAGAACAATCTGTGGTCAGGGATCCTAGCAACCCAGTGGCCCAGATCATGTCCGCTAAGGGCTGCTTCCTTCTTCTTAACCCTATATAAGCTGCATTGTAAAAAATAAAATTTGAGACCTTGATCAGATTCTCGGCTTGGTCTCCTTCTCTGTGTCTGGTTTGTCTCTCATCCAGGTTGACTTCCCCTCGGGCCCTTGTTGAACCCCCCACCGGCCAGGGCCTGTGGTAATTGTGGCATTGGAACATTTACAATCTAATACCAATGCAGAATTTCTTGAAAATTTCCCTCCCCTGTCTCTGGAAGTGCATTAGACTGCAGAGAGGCCTGTGTATGATGAACCAGAAAATCCAGAAGTTAAAAAAGAGTCAGAGAAAGATCTATCTGAAAGTGAGTCAGATCATACTATAACCAATTTTTCTAATGGTGAGGAGATGGCTGAAGTCAAGAAAATGTTAAGTCAGTGTTACCAGGTCATTGAGGAATGCTATTCAAAGCACCTAGCAATACATATTCTCCAGTTAAACAAGATAAGCCTTTGACTCCCACTGGTCCTCCAGGTTGCTTTCTTGTGTGGCCAAGTCCTCCAGAGCCATGATTTATTACTAAACTCCATTTTCCTGTTGATCCAGCAACGTTTAATATCATCCAAAATGCTGAATCTTTCTTGGCACTTCCCCAAGCTACTAAAGCGCAGTCCACCAGTGCTTTCACTTTCCTATTATTTAGGGAGGTGCTTGAAGATGGGAAAGTAAAAACTATCCAATTAAATTTCTTAACAATATAAAAAGATGCTGTTCATACTTATGGCTGTAACTCCCCATATGTTATATGGATTTTAAGATCCTACTGTGTCACCTGTTTACTTATTTCTGTAGATTGGGATACTTTAGCACAGACTACTTTGAGTCCAGGACAATACATTCAATTTAGGTCCTGGTGGATGGAGGAGGTGGAAAGTCAAGCTCACCATAATAGACTTGAAAATCCTCTTACTTTTAACTTGATCAGTTAAAAGGAATTGGAGCCTTTGATGGTGTAAATGATCAAACACAGTATTCTAATGAATTACTGGCTCAAATTCAAGATACTTTCCTCACTGTATGGCAGCATCTCTATGAAAAGGGGAAGATAGGACAATTTTTCACAAAAATATTTCAAGGAAATAATGATACCATATGCTGAATTTATTGCTCTTTTGCCATTAGCAATTGAGAGATCAGTGCCTGGAGAAGATGCCAAAAAAATGTTGCTCCTGAAACTGGCTTTCAAAAATGTTAACATTGATTACAAAAAAGCCATGACTGGACTCAAAAATCAGGATAATGTCACCATTGATCAATACATTCATATTTGTCATGAAGTTGGATCAGGCACTTTTCAAGCTAATTTATTAGCATCAGCCTTACAGACTGACAATATAAAATGTAGATGCTATAATTGTGGAAAATTTGGCTACATTCAAAACTGAAGCATGGACCAAGCCTCCAGGCATTTGTCACCAGTGTGGTAAAGGCAGACATTGGACAAGTAAATCTCATTCTGTTAAGGACAACTACAGCAACATTTTACCTTCAACCCAAGACCAGGGAATCTCCAATGTGGGGCTAGCTCAAAGCTCCAAGACCCCCAATTCAGGCTCTCTTCTTCAGCAGTTTCTAGTGAGTGATGGTCAAGATCATGCTCAAATAAACCAGAACTAGGTTCTGTTAACAGTTCATGTCTAGGATTTATTTCATGATGCCACTCATGGAAGTCCAGTCCTGATCTCCCTATATCAAGAAATGTTAATCTTAACAGTGAGGAATCTCCTAAAAAATTACCCACTGCTATTTATGGTCCCATACCTTCAGGAACTGTAGAGTTAATACTATTCAAAAGCAGTTTTACTATGAAAGAACTTTATGTACACCCAGAAATAAGTGATAAAGATTACAAGGAAGAAATTTTAATAATAGCTTCAGCCACAAAAAATATCCAATTGTCTATAGGACATCCTGTGGCTCAAATATTAATTTTACATATTGTAAAGGCAAAACAGCTCCTGTTACCAGGGAAGGTGTTTTTGAAAGCATGGAAAAACATGTCTTTTGGCATACGTTCCTAAATGATGCTCACACTCAATGTAAGGTGACATTCAAATTGAATGGCTAGTGGATATAGGAGCAAATATCTCTATTATTGCTTCTCACATGTGCCGTGAATGTTGGTCAAAAGCTCGAGTAAAAGCCACTTTTGTCAGGCTTGGGACTATAACTAATATTGAACAAAGTAGTTTTGCTTTACCTTGCAAGAGACCTGAAGGACAAGCAGCTCATATCCACCCTTGTGTTGCACCCATAGCCATTACTTTATGGGATAGAGATTTGCTACAGCAATGGGGAGCCATGCTCACCATCCCCACAATTTCAAAAGCTGCTAAAAATATAATGTTTAACATGGGCTATGATCTAACTCAGCCCTGCCCTTCTAAAGAGCCTGAAGTAACTCGAATTGGCCATGGAAAAACAGGTCTGGGGCTTCCTTCATCATCAGAGGATTTTTCTTATAGGCCTCTGCCCAGAGCTTCATCCTTTCCTTACATTGGAAAACAGATAAACCAGTTTGGGTGGTGCAGTAGCCCCTTCCTCTGGTAAAATTAGAAGTGCTAAATCAATTAATTGATGAACAATTACAAGCTGGACACATTAAACCCACAACCAGTTCATGGAATTCCCCAGTATTTGTAATTAAAAAGAAATCAGGTAAATGGTGAATGGTAACAGATTTAAGAAAAATTAATGCAATAATTCAACCAGTGGGTCCTTTACAACCTGGGATTCCTAATCCAACTTTAACACCAAAACAGTATCCTATAATTATTATTGTCTGAAAAGATTGCTTTTTTAATATCCATTTGCAACCAAAAGACGCAGGACGTTTTGCTTTTGTCCTTCCTGCTTTAAGCAATGAAAACCCCACTCAGAGGTTTCACTGAAAGGTATTGCCTCAAGGTATGCTTAATAGCCCCACCTTGTGTCAAGTGTTTGTAGATCAACCTTTAGAAGAACTTAGGAAATCTTTTCCAAAAGCCATGTGTTTACACTATATGGATGATATATTATTAGCTCATCCTTGTTATGAAAAGCTACAGGAATTATAAGAATTAGCATGTTCAAAATTTAAGGAATATGGTCTTCAATTGGCAAAAGATAAAGTTCAAACTCAAGAACCTTGAGAATATTTAGGATATTGCATTACTGCTCAAAATATTGTTCCTTAAAAAGTGCAGATTAGAAGGGACTCTCTTCAAACTTTAAATTACTTTCAAAAATTATTAAGAGATATTAATTGGTTATGGCCAACTTTAGTAAAAGGCGAAAGATTTATACGATCTGAAGAGAAACCAGAGTATGGATATGGCCAACTTTAGAAATCTCTACTTATTCTCTTATTAATTTATTTTACATTTTGGAAGGAGATCCTGATCTTTGCATCCCTAGACAACTTACTCTTGAAGCTGAAAGGGAATTACAGTGGATTGAGAAACATATTCAGGATGCTCAATTAAATTGAATCTCTCAAATCAATAGTTTTTGTATCTGTGTTTTTCCATCAATGCACTCTACTACAGGATTAATTGTGCAAGAAACTGCTTTGGTTTAATGGTGCTTTTTGCCTAATAAAGTATCTAAAAAAGATGGAAATATTTATATATGTTTCCATCTTTTCCTAACATATTTATATATATGTTTCCATCTATCTATCTATATATATATATGTGTGTGTGTGTGTGTTTGTGTATAATGACTTTTATAATATTAAAAAGAAAGCAACATTTAAGACAATTAGTATGGAGAGATCCTGAAAAAATTGTTGTTCCTTTAACCAATAGTCAAATTTATAATTTACTTATGCTGTATACTAAATGGCAAATTGTATTATCAGATTATATTGGAATAATAGACAATCATTTTCCTCCAAAAAAAAGAATTCAGTTTATTAAAAATACTTCTTGGATTTTGCCTAAAATAGTAAAATTAAAACCCATCCCATATGCAGAAAAGTTTTAAAGGGATACAAATATAATTGGAACATATGGATATCTAGGGCCTAAAACATATAAAGTACAACAGTCTCCTTATTCATTGGTGCAGAAAGCAGAATTATTTGCTATTATATTACTTGTAATAGATTTTCTTGATCAAGCTTTCAACAGTAAGTCTGACTCACAGTATAGTACTCATATTGTGCAAACTACTGAAACTGTTACTTTGCCATTTAATTCACAAGAACTTACTTTATTGTTTTCATCCCTTCAGTGGTTAATAAGAGATAGACCTTATCCTTTATATATTACTCATTTCAAACCTCACTCCAATTTACCAGGACCAATTTAATTGGGCAATCAAACTATTGATCAGTTAGTAGGATCAGTTTTATCTGCTCAACATGATCATTCATTATATCATACTAATTCTCAAGCTTTAAAAAGAAGACATATTTCTTGAAATACTGCAAGAGCTATAATACGCTCTTGCTCTACTTGTCAACCCTTAACAACTCCACATTTACCTATGGGAGTTAATCCTAAAGTATTGCTACCTAATCAATTATGGCAAATCGATGTTATTAAGTTTTAAGAATTTAGAAAATTGAAATATATCCATAATTCTGTAGATACTTATTCTCATTTTTCATGAGCTTCAGCAATGACATCTAAGAAAGCTAATGCTGTAATTGCTCATTTATAAGAAGCTTTTTCAGTCATGGGTAAACATTTGACTAAAGAAATGAGATAATGGTTCTGCTTGTATATCTAACAAATGTCAAGCTTTTTAAAAATTACATAATATAAAGCATATTACAGGAATTCCTGGTAACAGTACTGGACAAGCCATCGTTGAGATGCAAAATCGAACCTTAAAAGAAATGCTGTTGGCTTGGTGCCTGTGGCTCAACGGGCTAAGGCACCAACCATCTAAACCTGAGCTGGTGGGTTCAAATCCAGCCTGGGCCCGCCAACCAACAATGACGGCTGCAACCCAAACAAAAATAGCTGGGCTTTGTGGCGGGCGCCTGTAGTCCCAGCTACTTGGGAGGCAGAGGCAGGAGACTCGCTTGAGCCCAGGAATTGGAGATTGCTGTGAGCTGTGATGCCACAGCACTCTACCCAGGGTGACCGCTTGCGGCTCTGTCACAAAAAAAAAAAAAAAAAAAAAAAGAAATGCTGTTAAAACTAAAGAAAGGGGGAGAACAGTATAATGTCACTCCAAGAAATAGATTATCTTCAGCTCTTTTTACTTTAAATTTTTGAATATGAATGACAAAAATGAGACTCCAGCTCATAAGCATTGGGTTAGAATTACTTCCCCTCCATGAAATTGGTCAGTTTTCTATAAGGGCACTCCAACAAACTCATGGAACCCAGCACATGTTATATGTCAGGGAAGAGGCTATGCTTATATCACTACAGGAAATCTTAAATTTGAGGTACCAGATAAAAACTTGAAACTCTGATATAGCCCCCCAGACACATACCTAGAAATTGGAGTAACAAATGATGTCCTGATTGAAAGGACTAAAACTGGCAGCCCCACGGAAAGAGAGGCGATCAGTACTGCCTCAGACAAAGGAAGTACCCCCACAATGACTTGGAGTCAGGTAAAGAAATCATGAAATCAAGCAGAGGAACTGGTGAATTACACCCACCAGCAGATGAATGCCTCCAATCTAATTCTGGCAATGATGACCCTTTTGACTGTCCAGACTCAAGGACAAATATATGAGTATTGGACTTATATTCCTAACCTTCCTTTACTTTGAGGTGTTATTTGATTAGAATGTACTGTTCCTATTTATGTTAGTGATTCTTCTTGGCTTCATGGTCCTTATGACACCAGAGGGCCATTCAGGATTAATGAAAAAGGCATGGCAATTTCTAATTATACTACTGGAGTTATTGGTCCTCCTATATGTCTTGGAGACCACTCCCATTGCCTTAACATGCCTATTCAAATGAGGGCTAGTTTGTATAAACATAAGCCTGAGAACAAAGAGCAAATATCTGAAATGTTTATGTTAAGTGCTTACTCTCTAGACAAAGTTCATATTGATAAGATATTTCCAATCCTGAATTACCACCTCGTAAAATGTATATGTTTTCAAAAATTTGTGAATGGGTACATTGGACTAAATGTGAAGGAGACTTTGCACATATGCTTATTAATACCACAGGTGGAAAAGTCATGGATTGGGGACTTGTGGCTTACTTAAGATCAGACTTGGAATCAGCTTTTTCTTTAAAAATTATATATAATGAAAATAAAGCTTCAGCTTCAGCTTCTGACTATATTTCATGGATGAACAGAGTTCCCCCCTCCTGTTACCTAGAATTGTCACATATACTGAACAAATGCATTTGTGGAAAATTGCTGTAGCTTTACAACCTATTAAGGCTTGGACTGGAGGATCATTTTTCCATAATAACCTCCAAGAATAGGAAATGAAGTTTGTGGTAAATAACACCAGGTACATTCAAGTCTGTTTACAATTTCCTTTTGTATGGCTAAAAGAAAATGTTACATGGAATAAAGTAACAGGAGAATTATTTTGTTCTACTTGTCAATTGTTTACTTGTGTTAACAATTCTTTGAGTTTTAATCCATATAAGGAACAATTGTATTTGCTGAGAGCTCACATTGGAGTGTGGCTGCCAATCAACTTGACCAGACCTAGGCAAGAATCCCCAGGGCTCTCAATCCTGCAACTTGTAGCTGATCAGATCCTAAAAAGAAGCAGATATTTCATTGGTGAGCTTATTGCTTCTAAATTGGGGATCATTGCTGTTACTGCCGCAGCTGCAACTGCCCGTATTGCATTAATTGAAAATATTAAGACTCAAAACTTTGTGGCTGATTGGCACAAAAACTCTGAACAATTATGGACTGCCCCAAAATAGACTGATACTGAAATATAGAATGGATTATCAGATTTAGAACAAGTTGTTGTTATGTTAGGTGATAAACTGGTCAATTTAAACAGATAAAATTCAAATGTTATTGGAATATGTCATCTTTTTGTATTACCCCTGTTAGGTATAAGGAAACTAAGTTCCCTTGGGAAAAAGTGAAAGGAACATTTTTTAAACCATGAAAGTTTAACTGCTGATATTGTTAATTTGCAACATGAAGTGCATTCCACTTTTCAGCATAAATTGGAAAAAGAGGATAGAGATGCTGTTTTAAAAGGAATTGCTGATGGAATAGAACAGTTAAATCCACTGCCAAATATTAATGGTCTAATTGGAAGTTCTGTAGTATCATTTGCATTGTTATTAATCTTGTGTTTGATTTTATATATTGTGTGTAAGAGAATTAATCAGGCTAAGCAAGAAATGAAAGACATACTGTGATTTTTGCATTAATAATGAGTGCTATAAACCCTCAAAACCACAATAAAAAAGAAAGGGGGAATTATAGGTGAAAAGCCTATTCAAATGTGCCTATTCACTAAGTGGTTTCATATAGTCAAGGCAAGTTTTAAGTCTTTTGTAGTTAGAAAGGAAAAAATCCTGGATAGAACTCCATATATGTCTTAGTGCCTAATCACATAGAAGTGATTTAGGGCCGAGCTTCATGGGGGCAGGCAGTTACCTGTATATCTCAGGAATTTCCAGACTACTGCCTAAAGATGATTAACTACCTCCAGATGGTCTGTTAAAGGACAAGCATTCATACCACTTATTTTCTGAGAACCTTGTTTTGTAGTTTTGTTTTTGATTACTTAGCGTAAGAATAACTGTACTGAAGTGGTTGTTGGTTAATCTGGTTAAACCTTAGCCCATAAGAATTCCTTTAGATAATGTTAGTGAAGTGGTTAATAGATAATCCAGTTAATCTATAGGCCTGTGGGTGCCAGGCACTGAGAGGCCTGGGTCCAAGGTTTAAGTCATATGTTTATTGATTAAGTTATGTACCTCTACAAGCTTTAGTAGAAGAAATAAAGTTGTTGTTTACATGAGTGAGCTTTCAGCCTTCCTTATTCCCAGACATTTCATCACAGGCTCAACCTCTGTGGCCCTGCCCACACAAGAAACATTCACACAACACTGAGGAAAAGATATTTTATTCAGTAATTGGTGCTGGGAAAATTGGGTAGGCACAAGAAAATGAATGAAACTGCATCCTATCTCTCACTATATGTGACACTTAACTTAAAAGTGGATTAAATACTTAAATGTAAGATCTGCAGCCATAAAAATGCTAGAGGAAAACGTAGGAAAAAACTATTCTTGATATTGGCTTAGACAAGGAATTTATGACAGGTAAGAAATTGTCTTTTCATCAAACTTAAATTTCCTTTTATGCCCATTTTCCCTGTTGGAAAAGAAATCAAAACACAAATAATCTCCAAATAATTTATCAAATTCCAGGAGTAACTAAAAGGCATGATAACTATTTGAAATTTTTTAAAAATCTGCTCTCTGAGTCAAAAATATATTTTTGTATTCCCTCAAAATATTTTTTTACAGTTTTATATAGAATGTATACACTTGCATTCAAAAAGAAAGACGTGCCTTATATTGTTAAATATAGTTTAGCTAAACAAATGAAACTAAGGTTTGGTGCCTGTAGCTCGAGTAGCTAAGGTGCCAACCACATACACAGACCTGGTAGGATGGAATCCAGCCCAGACCTGACAAACAACAATGACAACCACAACCAAAAAATAGCCAGGCATTGTGGTGGGTGCCCATAGTCCCAGCTACTTGGGAGGCTGAGGCAAGAGAATCACTTAAGCCCCGGAGTTGGAGGTTGGTATGAGCTGTAAGGCCGCAGCATTTACCTAGGGTGACAGCTTGAGGCTCTATCTAAAAAAAAAAAAAAAAGAAAGAAAGAAAGATGAAAAAAGAAATGAAAATAAAAACAGATTGGCGACTTCTACTTCTACTATCACAGAGTGACTCTTGGCTTACACCTGTGTTCAGCTAGTCATCAAACAGCCCAGTATTGTATTCTGGAGAGGAGAGTAACAAAGTAAGACAGCCCTACAATCACCCCAACTTTCTGCCCTGAGGGGCTTTTGGAGTACAGTGCAAGGAGGGGAGCCCAAACCAAGCATAAATCCTAGCTGAGACAGGAAGACACAAATTAGGTTGTGTGTGTGTGTGTGTGTGTGTGTGTGTGTGTGTGTGTGTGTGTGTGTTTGGGGTGGGGAAGGGGCGATAGGTGTGCTTAGGTACTAGGGTTTGTCAGGCAGAGTAACCAGACATAAAAAAGCTACATGACACTTCCTAAATTTGTGCAGAAGTCTCTTTGAATCTGTTGGTAGATATTAGTCTGCGTATATGAGTAGTGTGAAACTCCATGAGACCAGACAGACAAAAGACTAACAGGGACTTTTAATTTGAACAAATCCCAGAGTTTACATAGGACTGAATAAAGAATGAATTCTGACCAGCCAAAGTAGAGTGATTTTATTGAATACCAAAGTTATTTAGTAAAGATTCCAGAATACCTGGCATTAGAGCAAAGAATTTTTTAGCTCTACAGTACTGACACATAAAAAGTTTTAAAATCAAGATGATGAAGCAATTTAACAAACAAAATAAAATTGAACATTCTTTGAAGAAAGAAAACAAAATTTAAACATTCTATGATATAACTTATACTTTGTGAACTTTATGTTCATAAATTAGTAAAAACCTCTCAACATACCAAGAATCAGAATATTATATCTCATAACCAAGAGAAAAATTTCTTGATTGAAATACTCCTGTAAATGGCAATGATGATGGTATTATCAGAGGAGAACGGGAAATCTGTTAGGAATCTAAAGAAAGATACCACTATACTCTATACTGAGGAATGAAGTAGAATTTGTTTTAAAAATAAAGTGAGGAGACCAAATGAAATTTCTAAAGGAGAAAGTTATATCTGAAATAAAAAATCTAATGGATAGTATTAATAACAGATTAAAGATCATAAAATAAAAGATCAGTGAACTTTCAATTATGCAAAAATCCTACCCAGGACAAAGCCTACAAAGAAAAGAAAAAGACTTAAAAGTTTAATACAGCCTTAGTAATGTGACCTGTGGGAAAAGAAAGTGCAGAAAATTTGAAATCAATGTAGTACGGTCTGAAAAAAAGATCTTTTAAAAGATAATAGCTAAAATTTTCCTAAAAAAAAACAAAAAACAAAACCCCCCCAAAACTATAAACACAGAATGAAGATCAATGAACCCAAGCAGTATAAAGATAAAACCACACCAAGACGTATATCAAATTTCTGATAACCAGTAATGAAAAACAATAAAAATAAAACCCAGGCCATTGGGAAAAAGACACATTACATACAAGGGAATGCTTTTAAAGATAATCATAGACAATTAACTTTTAGAAAGTGAAAGTAATATGGCTGAAATTAGAAAAAAATATTTTAAGCAAAAGAAGCTAGACACAAAAAAAACATACTATATATTTCCACAAAAATAAAATTTTAGAATGGGCAAAAGTAAATTATAATGACAGAAAAATGATCAACATTAGCCCTTGGGTGGGACAATTGAAAGTGAAGATGCACAAACAATTTTTGAGGTTATATCAATTGTCTGTATTTTGGCTGTGATCACATGGTTTATATTACATTTGTCAGAAAATATCGAAGTGTACACTTTTGGGTTCATTTTATTTTATGTGAACTATTCCTCAATAAAGATGATTTCAAAAATAGAAACAGGATAAAGGTCATGTTAAAAGGTCCATTAAGGGTCAGGGCACCGCAACTCATGGGTATAATCCTCACATTTTGGGAGGCCAAAGGAAGAGGATTGCTTTAGGACAGGAATTGGATACCAGCCTTAACAATAAAGTGTGATCCCCATCTCTACAGTTTCTTTTTTTAAAGGCACAGGGAAACACATAAACAGACACAATCCTGACATAAGGAGATTGCCACAGTTGGACAATACATTTGCTTGTAATTGTATTGGAAGCTGGGTGAAAATGAAACACCTTGACTTACTTTGTTTTCTTTATCTAGTGACAGTAAGCATGGGTGTTCACACTGAGACGGCATTTTTCCAAAGAAATTAATCTTGGTAAAGAAAAGAATGGGAAAGAGATATTTGATAACACAATCACTAACGTTTTCAGCTCTGATTATAGTGAAAACACAAATGCTACTTAAATAAATAATGCATGTACCAAACACTTCATCTAAGGTAAAAGCCTTTTTGCAGAAGTTGAGACAAAATGGCTCCACTTCCACTCAAATTCATTAATAGAGCTTCGGGAACTGGAAAAGCACATAGTTAATACGGCCATTAGACTAGCTCTCCAATAGCTCATTACTTAAATGAAACTTTGCGAAAATCTAGATTGTAATTAGTTAATATTTGCATTCTGAGAAGAGCTTTTAGTACAGATATTCTAAATCGTTGAGCTATGCACTTTAAATATCAGACATTTGTGAGGCAAAACTACATTCTGCTGGGAATTTTAAGAACAAAACTTGTATCTCCACCCAAACAGAAGGCTGTCACCGCATACCATAAATGTAAAAGGTAAAAATGATGAGATAATTGAATCTTTTTTTTCCTCTGAAAAACGAAAAGAAACTCTGAATCATCTCAGTGGTTGAAACCATTCTTGGGTAATATCCCAGTGTTCTGTATTATATGATTTAAACAGAAAACCATATCTGTTTTTTAGTTGCTTGGCATGTGTGTGCTCTTGAACTCTTCTGGAATTTCCCATTTTTTAAATTATTTTTATTTTATTTTGTATACTTTTAAAGTATATTATTAAATTTGATGGGAAAATCATAGTACATGCATACCAGGTGCAATGTAGAGTTTTCACGTGTAAACAACGTAAAATGATCATATCAAGCTAAAATACTCATCACCTCACTGATCTATGACTTTTTTATGAGACCTTCGAAGTTCACACTCAGTAATTTTGAAATAAGCAATACATTATTATTGATTACAAGGATATTTCTATGCCTTTTGAAAAACAGGCTGAGTGTTGGAGTGTGGGCCAGGGTGGAGTAATTCTACTGTAGCCTCTCTCTCTCACTGATTATGCAAAAATCTCAGGACAAGATACAAAAATTAACACCTAAAGACTGAAAAAAAAGCAAGAAAAAGCAGATAGAGCACAGGTAAAAACATAAAGAGTGATTTGGAGTGATTTTTCTTTTTTTCTCCTCCTTTTTAACCTAGTGACTTGTACAAGCAAGGTCAGACAATTAAGTTCACAAATTCATCTTAGAAGAAGAGCTACATAGCTCGTTGCTGGATGTCCCTGTGTTCACCTTGGAGGTCCTCCTCCAGGGAAGCTGCACACCAGTGCCAGCACTCAGGCCACCTTCCAAAGTAATTTTGAAACTGTGTTTCTAGAATGACCGTCAGAGCTATCAAGTTTGTGTACTCTTCCTAGTAAAAGGGATTTGAAGGGTGGATTAAAAGCCTGGCACAGGCACATCGCTCCCCAGGGAGAGGATTTTGAGCTGACTAGAGTAATACTATTCAGCAAGGAGGTATGTAGCACTTTTTAAAAGATGAGTTAGCAAACTTTATTGTCTAGCTTCAGAAGTTATCTGTAGTTATAGAACTATGTAAGGGTTGCAGGCAACAAAACCTCTCTGAAAAACCCACTCTTTTTGGCCACAGGACCAGAGAGAGGAACCCTGTGAGCTTGAGGGTACAGTAGAAATCTCCATTAAAATTAAATTTTTATTCTCATTCCTGCCTCCTAACCCTGCTCTGAAGCCACGCCAGCCCCAGGCATGTGGATCAGAGATGCAAGAAGCTAAAATTCTGAGGGAAACCCTGTATTTCTGGCCAGAAGACCAAAAAATGGGGTTCACATAATCCAAAGGGTGAGAAGGGAATCTCACTCTTTTCGGTGTCTCTTTTTTCTCATTACTTTGCCCTGTGAATAGTGCTTGTACAAGGTATCCCCCAGCAAAATCCTATGTGACTGAAACTCTAAAATAACTACTATTTCTCTGGACAGATTTTAAGGGAAAAGAGAGTTCATAGGAATGAAAGCATATGATGAAAATCTCAGAGAGGAGGGCCAGAGATGTGGGGGGATTCCTTGATTCTTTGTAGGAAAAAGCACAAATCTCAGGCTCGCCCATGAGTCGCATATGTGATGTAGACTAGCAAAGGCTTTGAGAACTAAATTATAACAGGAACCAACACACAAGGACCAGGAAACTGGTGATTAACTCATGTCTGAAAGAGGCAAAAATGCATTTCTTTGATCTTGAAAACTGAACTAACGTTACAACCACCAATCACAGAAGGTTGGACAGATATGTGATCTGAAACCGAATGGGTTGATCGCCTCCCCAAATAAACGCACAACAAACAAAAATACTGACATTTTTTGAAGACTTTTAATAGGACCCAGAATCTCACAACAGAAAATTTAAAAGTTCAGGATACAATCTAAAATTACTCATTAAAAAAATAAAAACCAAGAATACACTTGTGACCAATTTTCAAGTGAAATGATAACCAAAAGATACCAATTCAGAGGTGACACAGATGTTGGAATTATCAAATAGACTTTAAAATAGCTATTATAACAATACTTCATGACTTATAGGTAAGCATTCTTGTAAAAAAAAAAAAAGATGTTCTTAGAAGAGACATAAAATATATCCTGAAAATATCCAAATAAAAAATTCAGAACTAAAGGAAATGCATGTTAAATATTCACTATATGGTCTCAATAGCAGAATGGAGATAATGGAAGGATCAGCCATTGAACGCAAATGCAGGGAAATCATATTTAATCCAAAAAACAGAGGGAGAAAGTTGGAAAAAAAAGCCCTAGGAAATTGTGAAAGAATATAAAATGTCCTAAGTTTCATGTTACAAGGTGTCAGAAAAAGAAGAGAAAGATTTTTGGGAAAATGTGAACAAAAATGGCTAAAAGCTTCCTAAATTTGATTAAGGATCTATACATTTATAAATTTGAGAAGCTTAGCATACCCAAACAGGATAAACTTGAAGAAAACCATAACCATAACACACATCACAATCAAACTGCTGAACACTCCCCCCAAAAGGAAAACTGAAACTCTCATTTATTATTTCTGGAAATGAAAATGATTCCATTTAAAAGACAGTTTGTCAGCAAGAAAAGAACAAGCGAACCCATCTCAGGGAGGGCAGAAGACTTGAAGAGAAACTTCTCTAAAGAAGACAAATGCATGGCCTACAGACACATGAAAAAATGCTTACCATCCTTAATGATCAGAGAAATGCAAATTAAAACTACTTTGAGATATCATTTAACTCCAGTAAGATTAGTCCACATAACAAAAGCTGTTAGTATTTTTAAAGTCAGTTTTCAAGAACCTACTGACATTTAGTGATGACTTAACTGCACATAAAAGGAGCTCTGATTTCACCTGGATACCGTAGCCCTAGCTCAGACAATGAAGGAGGCTATCTGTGTATAATGGTTTCTGAACAAAGGATGTTAGAACACATACATTCCAATTAAAAACACACTGAAACTGTGATATTCACAAGTGAAGCATGAAGAGCAATTGAAGCCATTTGGAACAGAGACAGTGTGGCCAAGGAGGCAAAATTTGTTGATGTAAATACTTGACTTTGCTGCCTGTTCCACCCCACAGTACAGAAAAGATAGAAAAGATAAAGAAATTAGACCATTTGTCTGTGCAGCCTTAACAGGGCACTTTTAATGTCCCTGTTTCTCAGGCTGTAGATAAAGGGGTTGAGCATGGGGGTCACCACAGTGTACATCACAGTGGCTGCTGCATCTTTCCTGAGGGAGGATGACACAGCTGAACTGAGGTACACCCCAAGGGCTGTTCCATAAAATAGGCAAACAACTGACAGGTGAGACCCACAGGTGGAGAAGGCTTTGTATTTCCTACCAGATGATGGGACTCTAAGAATGGAGGAAAAAATTTTATAGTAAGAGAACAGGATCCCTGAGAGAGGAAGAAAACCAAATATGGCACCGAAGAAATACATGATTACATTATTGATGAAGGTGTCAGAACAGGCGAGACTGAGGAGTTGAGAAGGGTCACAGAAGAAATTGGAAATTTGCACATCCTTGAAGCAAGTGACTTGTAATATTATAAAATTATGTAGTTGGGATTCCAAAAGGCTAAGAAGGAAAGACATCAAAACTAAGAAGCCACAGAGGCTTGGGTTCATGATGGTCTGGTAGTGCAGGGGGTAACAGATGGCCACAAACCGGTCATAGGCCATCACAGTCAGTAGCATATCATCCATACCTCCAAAAAGCACAATGAAAACTATCTGAGTCAGGCAGCCCACATAGGAGATGACTTTGCTGTGAGTTAGGATGTTTAGAATCATCTTTGGAATTGTGGTGGAGATGAAACAGATGTCAGCCAGTGACAGGACGGAAAGGAAGAAGTACATGGGGGTGTGCAGGTGAGAGTCAGAGCAGACAGCTAGGATGATGAGCAGGTTCCCAAGCACTGTGACCAGGTACATGGACAGGAACAGCCCACAGATGATGGGCTGCAGTTCTGGATCCATGGAGAGTCCCAGGAGGAGGAATTCTGAGACTCCTGTTAGATTTTGTGGTTCTATGTAGATTTGACACCTGTTGAAAGCAAAGAGGGTTGGAATTAAAAAAAAAAAAGGAACTAGCACCTAGGACTGTGTCCATATTTTGGATGCAAGCAATTCACAAGGAAAATTTCCACACTTGAGGACCATAAGCTCTAAGCAATATTTCTCAGTTGTGAAAAACTTGATCATCTTAAAACTCTTTCATGATTGATTTTTGTGTTAGTGACTTCTTTCTGTACACAACTAGAGGTACTCAATTGAAGAATGTGAGAACAGCAAGAACATTAGATAAGATAAAAAAATCCTTGATCATAGTAAAATATATACTACTTTTCTCAGAAAATATACAGAATAAGAAATACCTTACCCTTAAAGGAAAAAAAATCATATTAGTGAGGGGCAACTAAGAAGCTGTGAAATATTCCTAATTTTATTCTAATATAATGCTACAAATTCCCTAGATTTAGTATATTTGCGAACACTGTATGTGAGCTAGGCTCACATTATCTGGAAACTAATTTGACAATTCATAATCAGAAAACATTTACATGCTCACTATTGTCAGAGCCACGATGCCAGGTTGTTGGCCAGGCCCTAGTAACTGTCGGGACACGGACCCAGGCACAAGCTACATGCTCGCTGGTGGTCAGAGATATCCGAGTGCCTCAATGGTGCAGCAGTCAGTCTTAGTAGGAGGAGTCTAGCAGGAGCCAGAGCCCCCTTCTCCAGAGGCTATTTATAGAAGTGATACACCACAGGTGTGGAGAATGCTATGCAATAATGTTGAGGTTCTCGTGCTCTTTAAGGAGAGACCAATCCCTTCCCCATACCCTTATTACCATAGTGTTTCTTTTCAGGTGTCTCCTACACACTATGTGCTAGAGTTTTTTTTTATCTTTCTTATGTTTTCTGACATTCTTTCATCATTGAAGTAAGTTCTAACTCAAGTATATGGGCTTTAATGTAAAATACATTTCATATATAACTCCTGTCTGTGGCTTACATAGACTTTGAGTTTCAATAAATTTTTTTTGTTAAATGCAAATAGTGATAGACCATCACCGACCACAAACACATTGATAGTGTGCAATGCACTTGTTGATGAGGAAATAATAGTGAAATATTAAGAGGATTTTTGCTTTATTTTATATGAGACTGGAACAACATGATCCTCTAAAATGTGTCTGACTCCAGGCAATACTATTTACTTGGTCCATTTTTTATATCTATAAATATCTCTGCCTTGATTTTGAATAATTAAATATTGGAGAAGCTGTTAAATGAAGTTAAAGTATCCATGTGCCCATAGACATAAAGAGTTACCACAAATCTTGCCTCTAGTTTTTTGAGACATTCCTGGAAGGATGGAAAGATAGGCAGGAACATACCAATTATGTTAAAACCTCGCAGATTCTAGCCTCCCAAAGTGCTAAGATTATAAGTGTGAGCCACACCATCAACCTGCAGAGATCACCATTTTTGATCCCTCCTCTGTGCAAAAGCAAGATATAAACTCTGGGGAGTCAGGAATTAAAATACTCAGTTGTTCATCTTATAACTCAGGACTTATATAATGACAAAAAAATAATGTCCAGTAGACATATAAGGAAAGCATCAACTGAGGTCACCTTGGGATGTTTCACTTGAATAGTATGAAGGGTAACTTTAGAATATTAAGAATAAAATATATTGCTTTTACCTTATGTATCTGTCACAGATAGACCACAAAGGGAGCATCTATATGCTCAATGCAGTTGTATGAGTATCATAGATCTATGAGCATCTAAGATACTCACTGCAGTTGTATCAACTAGAATTCAACTGAGATGATGATGCTGAGTCTCAGAGACACCAACAACTTGGCCCTTGTCACATAGGTAAGTAGATCAGGCAGGATTCAATATCAAATGGTACTTCTTTGAGTCTCAGGCACAAAAATTCATTTTTTTCCAGCTCCCAGAAAGTATTAAGCAGAAGTCAGAGATCTCAACCATAGGTACTTCTGAGTACACTTTAAAACTGTTTGCAGGTTCCTGAATAGGAACAAACCCAAGACATTTCATGTCTCCTTTGAGGATGTGACTAGCAGCAAAGGAAAACAGGTACAAGGGCATAGGAGAGATGTGCCGTGGGCTCTCCTGTGCCAGTTCTTTCTGTGAACTTTGATGTGATCTCAGATGCCCTTTCTGTATTTGATACAGTGACTATAGCACTCCCTGGTTTCTGCTGTTCTCTACCAGAGACCCCCAAGGGAAGAGCACAGATGGCAGTAGCATCTGGCAGGAGTGGTGGGGATTTGAAAGGGTGTTTAGGATGCAGTGAGAGGACTGGTTAAATGCCACATGTTTGCAGATAGACTGCCTGGTTCAGTGGTGGCTTTAGCTTTTTCTCTCTCATGACCTGGGAACAATTACATGAAAATGTGTTGGTCTTTTCCTCTTCTGGGAAATAATATGAATGTGTACACTTACAACCCGGGGAGGATTGTGTCAATGGAATGAAACATGCTACTTAGTACAGAGACCTGAGCCTTGAATTTAGGAAGCCCTCAGGAATGATGTTATTACAGAAACTATCATTTTCAACCTCATTGTAATCCTCACTATCATAAACATGTTGGAACGATTAGGGAACAGTTGAGAGGAACCCGTTTTCTGCCATGGTGAGTGAGATGTCTATGGAAATTAGAATCAGAATATGAGAAAGGTGAAGATTTGAATGAGATTTCTGAGACCCTGACCACAACCAAGACCATTATTTTCCCAGTCCTCTGGCTGAAATTTCCTACACTGGTTTCTTCCCATCTGGCTACCCCATCTGTCCTATTGTTCTGAAGTTGAGGAAACACCTGGAAAACCCTCAGTACTCACTGAGCCAGACTTTCCTTCTGCTGGGGCATGACTGGGGAGAGCAGATCTGTTGTCCCTCCTTGAATGGTGCATGATGAAGGTTCAGGCTCCTTCCTGGGGTCAGACATGAGACTCCTGATGCAGGTAGAAGACACAGTTGTGGAGTCCACTGGCTGAACTGTCAGCCTGAGGGATGGAGGCACAGAATGATTACCTACTGCTCTGTAGCCTTGCGGGATCTAGGCACGGAACTCCTAATTATCCAAATTGGTCTGTGTCATCCCAGTCCCTGAGGACTTTTTCCTGTTAATTTAGGCAGAAGAAGAGAAAACTAATGACCAGAGAATCTTTAAGGGTGTTTCTTTATTCAATAGGAAACTTGTGTATATAATACACTTCTTTCATTTTTTTTAAGATCTCTTTGCTTTTTAAAATTTTTTATTGTAGTAATATATAACACACGTACATGTAAAAATTATAAGTATATAGGATTCATATGAAATGAAACATTCATATAAATTGGAAATTTATTTATAATATAAATTAGAAATTTATTTATCATATAAATTGGAAAGTCATAAAATGGAAAATATATTTATGCATTTGTGGGGTACAATGTATTGCTTTTTTATGATTTAATAAAAGGGGAAAAATGGAAAATATAAAACTTTTCCATTTCCCCATTTTCAGTGTACAGTGTACATTCACTTTATCGTGCAGTTGTCACTGTCATGTATCTCAGGAACTTTCTTTATCTTGCAAAACAGAAACTCTTTACTCATGAGAAAAGTTCGCTATTTCTTCATCTCCTTAACTGCTGAGAACTACCATTATACTTCTTGTTTTTATGGTTTTAACCCCTTGCAGGACCCCATGTAGGTGGAATCTTGTTGTGTTTGCCCTTTTGTGATTAGTCTATTTTATTTAGTATAATATCTTTAAGGTTCATCCATGTTGAGAACTCTTTGCAGTACTCAAGTGAAATTAGATACCTAAAAACTATATAGTTAATTATTTTGGATTATATCAATGTAATTTAATTAGAGGAAAATGTGGCACTGGGGACTCATTTGAACAAGCATAAAACATAATCTCTTAAAAATAAAATGTCAATCCAAAGCTAAGGCTAATAGGAATAAATTATAAAATTCTCCTTAGACGCCCAAATTAACTAAGAGCATGGAAATAATGTCACTTTCTTGGCATGTTAGGCCAAGTGATTGATATATTAATTAGTAGATAACACATTAAAAGATTAGTTATTTTATAACCACCTTACCCCCCAATCTCTGAGTCATACATTAAGATTTGTGGAACTGGGAATTCAGCAATGAGAAATACACACTGAACACTGGAAGACACTAGCAAAAGACTTTAATGGCACAAATACTAGAAAGACCTGATGTGTTTATAGGTGGAGGCCTTAATATTGGTATAATGTTCATACTACCCAAGGAAGTACACATTAAATTGAGTTATAACAAAACTCCAAGGACAACATTGTAGGTAAAAAGTTTTATCCTAAAATTTGTGTGGAACCTCAAGGACACCCACAGTATTGAAAAAGGCAAAAATAGAAGGTCTCAGATGGTTCAATTATTAGTAAGATTACTGCTCTTTGCATTATCCTTCAGAAATGCAGGTGGTAAAAGTTTGGGGAATTTTCTGGGAGAGCTCATCTAATGATTTGCCTAAAGTGACCAGAAGCCACTGCTTCCTGATGCAACTTCAGCTGCAAAGACCAAGGAAGTTGGGGTGAGGCTCAAGAGGCCAGAGGCTCCTGCAGGCAGCTTTCCGAACAGGTGTCTCTCTTCCCAAGAGAGTCCCTCCCTCAGCCTCACACTTTCTGAGAAGGTATTACACATACATGTATTAAGAATGAATATAAAAAGCAGATGGATCTTATAAAAATAGAGCTTGGTGGTAACCAGCCCTCAATTCCAGTATCAGACTGACCAGTGACCACTGTGTCAGGATTCACCAAAACATTCAGACTTTGACTCACTTGCAAAAACAGAAACTCTATATGGTCTTTCTTCATTCAGGAATGCTGAGGCTCAAATGAGACCTTGTAGATGCAAAGCCTTGGAAACTTAATCTCCAAATACTATACAAGGTTGTTACTGTTTTTTTTTTTTTTTTTTTTTTACCATATGCAGTATTTTAATTTAATTTTCTACTGGACAAATTTACAGATCTCCCTCACCCTTTCCTTTAAGTTAGTGTGACAATTCTCCATAATAAACTACTTAAAGAGAAGCTTTGGTCAAGAATAGAATTAAACAGCCAAAAAAAAAAAAAAAAAAAATCACCGCTGCTTTAAAAAAACCAATACTTTCACCAATTTTATATTCAAACAAAACCACACAATATTTGCACGATATGTGTTTTCAGTGTTTCCTTGGGGCTGGCTTTCCTCTCCATCCAATGGCAGAGCTGCGGTTAGCGACTGTTTGTCGTGCTGGATGGCAGAGGCTCACTCAGCTTCACATTATCCGGAGGCCCTGGATAGAAGA
>CAUYON010010549.1:0-22330 GCA_963573935.1 Arctocebus calabarensis | reverse complement strand
AGCTTAAAGGTTGGGAGAAAAATTTGGTAACCGGCTTTCCAGACATCCGCTGTATAGTTATGGATTTGGTGGATAAAAGACCAGGGTTAGAGAGAAGTACAGAAAATGTTGCTCCAGTGTCTAAAAGAAATTTTAACTCCTAGTGCTCCACTATAAGGCAAACCTGGGGCTCTTGAGAGGTGATGACACAAGCTGGAGCCATAAGAATTTGCCCCAGCCACCCTCAGTCCAGTTTGGGCTCTGATGGGATCACTATCCCAGGAGGCCTTCGCCTCTGGGGACAGGCCACCCTCCAATGGTCACCCTTGCATTCTGGACAGGGGCCAGGTGGCTTGCCCAGTCAGTGGTGCTGCTAGGGGTGGTCTTTTCTGAAGTGGCCAGTCTGATCACATTGGAAGCACTTGTTTTTAGCTCCTCTGGTTTCCCTCTGCCCCTGAAAGTTGTTCGTTTATTGGAGTGCCATTACTAGAGCTGTCATTCTTTTCTGTTCTTTTCTCTCTTTTTCCTCCTTTCTCTCCAGGTCTCAGTTATGAAAGACCATAGTGGCCATTTTAAGAAGATTCTCCAGGTTATGGTCTGGGCCTAAAGCCAATTTCTCGAGTTTTCTTTGAATGTCTGGCACCGCTTGAGTGATAAATGTGTCTTTTAAAATAATCTGATGCTCTATGGAGTCAGGTGTCAATTGGTGTGTTTTCTCATTTCCTCCCAAAGCCTCTTTTTTTTATATATATATATATTAAATCATAGCTGCATACACTAGTGCAATCAAGGGGCACAATGTGCTGGTTTCATATGCAATCTGAAATGTTTTCATCAAACTGCTCAACATAGCCCTCATGGCATTTTCTTGGTTATTGTATGAAGACATTGTATTCTGCATTTAGTAAGTTCTACCTGTACCCCTGTATAGGTGTGGCCCCACCAATTACCCTTTCTCCTCCCCAACCTCCCCCCTCCCCTCCCTTCCCATATTCTTGTGCTATAGTTGGGAAGAATTAATGTATATTAATGGTGCTTAACTTACAGTTTAAGTATTTTCAGCTTATTATATTTCAACTTGTCCCACAATAAAGCTGGAAAAAACAAATGGGAAAAGTATCAGTCTATGGAATTCACCCCCTTAACCTGTTGGCTGTGGAGCACTCAGAACCGAAACCTGCCATTTGAGGTCTACAACCACCCCGCAACCATCCCCGCAACCCTTATCATACATGGCTCTGGAAAGTCTTTGGTTTCTTACTAATCAAAATAATTCACCCAAGTTGGTTTCAGTTTCCATATTTTCTATTTATATTTATAAAGATGTAATATGCAAACACAGAAATTAATGTGAAATGATAAAGCTTTGCCATATCAATAAAAATTTAAAAATCCTTTTTGTGCATGGTACAACTCAAAACATGGTTTGATGCATAATCTAACCCTATGCTTTGATATTGTGTTTTGCTTTGCTTATGTTTTGTGCAAGCAACACATCTCCAGTGGGTGTATCTCTGTATTCCTATTAGACTGTTACACTTTGATGTAAAATGCCTTTCCACGAGGGGGAATGGATTGTTATCAGAGACAGTTCTTCCTTCAGAGTTGTACAATATGATTAAACATAAGTTCTGGGAGGAATACCTGGAAGACTTCTAAAATTGATGGTTTGTTATGAATCCTGGCTTTTATTCTTGATACATTGGCATCAAAATCATATATTTTTGGATTTAAATTGTCTTCTCTGCATTGAAGTTGCCAAGGATTGACATTTTTAAAATTTGAAATAGCTTCTATGCTTTCATTTTGCAAATCAGATTCTGAGGTACTTGACAGTTTATGTTTTTTTGTGAGAAGTATTTTTAAAGTTACCTCAATATCCAAATTCTCTACAATGATCGAGTCTTCTGAACTTCATGACTCTTTGAATTGATCATGTTCCATATTTACATATACTCCCACAAAAATCCATTATTTGTACAAATGATTTCAGACACAACTGTGAAAAATATTGAGGACAAAGTATATGATTGCTTACAGACTCAAGTCTGTAACACAATAGTAACGACTAGTCAAGTTTTCGTTTGCAAAATGAATGTCTACAGGCATTGTTTATACTAAAGGAACATGTTGTTGCAGTGCCTTTTGGTGGGGTTCACAGTCAAAAGATTAAGGAAATAAGATGCATAAGATAATGTCATTATTTTGATATCAAAAAAGCACTTGATGAAATTAAGCATCTGTTCCTAATAAAAATTCTCTGTTAACTAAGAATATAGGGTGTCCCAAAAGTCACCCCTAAAGTTTCCCTACACAGGGAAAATGGGAAATGGTAGCTAAATGTACCTTTATTTACAACATATTCATTACGACATTTTACAAAATATTTACAGAATATTCTCTGTGTATTGGCTACCTCTTTTGGGGAGGCCTAACACAGCGGCACACAAACCCTTTTACCTCCCTCCTTCTCCTCTCCTCCTAAGAAAAAGACACAAAGTATCTGGCTAGCTCCACCTCGAGAAGTCCAGGCCAAAGGACCCTAACTTTCTGGGCAAGGTATGGAATTTGTCTACCCACTATGGCCCCATATAAAAGGGGTCTCTAACTGTCTTTGAGTATAGACACCACCTTTGCACTGCCTTGGTGAGTCACCCTCTCCTTTGAATAAACTTATCCTGAATATCTCTGCAGCCTCATCACTGGGCACCGTATTTCATACCTTTCAACCTCTTTATAAAATTTTCTAATGAATTTTCTTTGTTGTAAACAAAGGTATATTTAGCTACCATTTCTCATTTTTCCTATTTATGTTATCTTTGGGGACCCCCTGTAGATGGCTCAGCCGGTCAGGTTCCCAGAAAGCAGATTCAGCTGTGTACTCCATTTCACTGGAATCTTATCCCAGGTGATATGGCTCCAAAAGTCTACTTATAATTTGCTTTCATAGACCACTCCCTGCACCAACTGTCATAGAGGCAGAGGAAATTTATTGGAGAAGGTTTTGCAAGAACAACACCTATAGAGGAATGCAGATGGGAAAATTAGGCAGAAGGTAAATTGATGTGCAGTCTTGACAATGGCCTCAGGTGAACCTATGGGGAACTTTGGGGTTGGAATGACTGCCCAAAGTTGTCCCAAATTGCCATACAAAGGCTGAGTCTCTATGCCTCCCCCCTCCCGACCCCAACTAGACATTGGATATGGATTGTCCCGTAAGAAGTGTTGTGACCTCAAGTGACTCATCTATGAGAATGACTTTTTCAGTTCTACAGGAGGTGCTGGGGAGGGAGCCAAGAGTACCACATAGTGACATCAACTACAGACACAAACCTCTTCAATCTGCAATATGTATAAATAAAATGTACACTTATAATTTTTTTGTAGTTTTAATTTTTTTTTTTGTAGAGACAGAGTCTCACTTTATCACCCTCGGTAGAGTGCTGTGGCATCACACAGCTCACAGCAACCTCCAACTCCTGGGCTTAACCAATTCTCCTGCCTTAGTCTCCCGAGTAGCTGGGACTACAGGCACCTGCCACAATGCCTGGCTATTTTCTTTTGTTGCAGTTTGGCTGGGGCTGAGTTTTAACTCGTGACCCTTGGTATATGGGGCTGGCGCCCTACTTGCTGGGCCACAGGCGCCGCTCTGTAGTTTGTATTTTAGTTATTTATTTTCTTGTTTCAAGATAATGTGACAGTACAAACAAGTGGGTCACAATATTTGAATCTTTAGGTAAAGTTCCTCTCGTAGTTGTGTCACACTCCCCAACAGTGTGTCATACACCTGTACATTGTGCCCATTAAAGTGGGAGTGCACTGAACCCCCCCTCCTCTCTCCCTTCTCCCTCATTCCCCCTCCTTCCGACTTGAATTGAATTGAGTTTTTCTCCTATGTGGGTGTCATTTAGATCATCTACTGGCTTCATATTAGTTTTGAGTACATTGGATATTTGCTTTTCCATTCTTGTGATATTTTACCAAGAAGAATGTGCTCAACTCTATCCAGGTTAATACAAAAGATGTAAAGTCACCATCTTTTTATGGCTAGTAGTATTCTGCAGTATACATATACCACAGTTTCTTAATCCATTCCTGAGTCGATGGGCATTTAGGTTGTTTCCATACCTTGGCAATTGTAAATTGAGTTTCAATAAACAATCAAACAACTCAACCGATCGCTTGAGTCAGGAAGCTGAGCCAGGAAGATTGCCTGTACCCAGGAGTTCAAGGTCGAAGTGAACTATGATTGTGCCACTCCACTTCAGCCTGGGTGACAGAGCAAGATTCCATATCAAAAAATAAAAACCAAAACCAAGAATTTAGCAAAGTTGTAAATTGATAAGGTCAATATGCAAAAATTACTTATATTACTATTGATACCAACAAGCAATTACAAAAAAATTAATAAAAAATGCCAGTTACAATAACAGTAAAAATATAATACACTTAAAGATAAATTCTAAATCTAAGATGTTCATGGCCTCTATTTTGAAAACCACAGAATATTGATGAGAGAAATTAAAGGAGACTTAACTAAATGGAGGCGTATTTTACATTTATGAGTTGGAAGACTCATTGTGATTAAGATGATATTTTCTCCAAATTGACTTACAGATTTAATAAAACTCAGCAGAATTTTAAAAATATAAATAAGACGATTCTACAAGCCAGGCTTGGTGGCTCATCCCTGTAGTCCTAGCACTTTGGGAGGCTGTGGGAAATGGATTGCTTGAGCTCAGGGGTTTGAGACCAGCCTGGGTAAAAGTGGGATTCTGTCTCTACTGAAAATTGAAAAATATTAGCCAGGCATTGCGACAGGCACCTATAGTCCCAGCTACTTGCGAGGCTGAGGCAGAAGGATGGTTTGAACCCAAGAGTTTGAGGTTGCTTTGAATGATACTACAGCACTCTACCCAGGATGACAGAGTGACTTTGGACAAAAAAAAAAACCAAAAACCAAAAAACAAACAAAAAAACCCCCAATTTATATGAAAGTGCAACAGTCCTAGAATTAACTAGACAATCCTGAAGAAAAAGAGTAAAGTTAGAGGATGTGCATTGCCAGATTATAAGATGTATCATAATGCTACAGTAATTAAAACATAGGACAAAAAGATAGATAAGTTAATCGATGAAACAGGAAAACTAGTTCGAAAATGAGGCTGAGAAATCCAAAATCAGCAGGTAGGCTGGAAGGCTGGAGATCTAGGGGAGAGCTGACGTTGTAGCTTGTGTCTGAAGACTGTCTTCTGAAACCGCCCTCTCTTCCTTGAGAGGGGTTGGTCTTTCCCTTTGGGCCTTCAATGGATTGGTTGACCCCCACCCATATTTTAGAAGATAACCCACTTTACTACTGATTTAAATATTAATTTCATCTAAAAAATAGCTTCATAATTAGCAATGTTACCAGCCACTGTTAACCTGAACAGCTGTTTCATAGGTCCTACCACGGCAGAATGACCCTATGTGCTGCCATCTGGAAACTGTTTATTCACGTCTAAGGACTCCTAATATCATAGACAAGGTGAGTCCGTGGCTGGTACCACCCGCCCTCTGTGCATGCAGCGAATTGTTGACCAACTATAAATTTAGTCCAAAGTAAAAATGCTTGGAAGCTATAACTACTTCAAGATAGGAAGATATTGTATAACTTTGTAACCTTAGATGAGAAACCTATTTAATGTATACTGCCATGGGTAATAACAAGGCTGATGTTTACTTTTACTGTGAGAATAAAAAGTAGCACAGGGAAAGAGGGGACAGAACGGTTCTTTGGGGGAAATATCCCTGCAGTTCTTACCAAATGCTGGATTTTCTGTAAATAAAAGTGAAACTGTTGATCTCTCATCTACTTCTCTGTTGACTGGCTTAGGTGACAGGCGCATGGACTTCTTGGTCCCAGAACAGCAACATCCAGACAGGTGACCACATATCTGAGTACTGTGGCTTAGCCAAGTTAACACACGAAATTAACCATCACAACCCCAGTGCCATTTACCAGGGAAAGGAGGGTTTTTCATTACTAGAGCAATTAGATGTCTGTTTAAAAAATCATCTCTGATTTTTTAAGTATAGTGGTAAAGTGCTGTCTAGTGTTTCCAAGTGCAAGAAGGCTATGAGGTGTCTTTCAGAGAAAAGAGTTTGTTAGGTAAGTTTCATTCAGGTACAAGTTAATGATAGTGCTTTTGGCTTTCAGCATTAATGAATCACCAATATGTGTTAAATAAGGTGCCTCTGTTCTATACATTAAACAGATACACATAAAACTGTTCTATACATTAAACAGATACACATAAAAAAAGCTATTTGTTTCTATTTCATTTATTGACATGTATTGATTGCTTGATAGTGTTTTATGTTGATGTGTTTTGTTTGGCTTTCAGGAACCTAACCTTTAAATTTCCCTAGGAGCAGTGGCTCAGTATTCACTAATTCAGCGTTCATGGTGGCTTCACAGAACACACCTACCGTAAATAATGAAAATCGACTGTACATGCAACAGCAGATGCTGTGAGCTAGACACCAGAGTGTACAGTAGGATTCCATTGGTAACATGCCACAAAACGTGCAAATGGAAGTCAGAAGAGCAATGATCACTGTGGGAGGATCTACCGGAAAACAGCGTGAAGGCACTCTCCGGTGGATGGAAATGTTCTTTATGTTGGCCTTAATGTTCTTTATGTTGACCTGGGGTCGGAAATTAAGACTGAAAGCGAGACTCGGTTTTATTTGATAGCGTCCCAGCTCTTGCAATCCAGCCCTGGGGTTCGCTGGCTGCATTATCCGACTACAGCCACACGGTGGCAGTGTTGTAGAAAGGAACAAAGCCCGCAGAACCCGGTTCCTCCGTTCAGTTTCCGACGGCGCGTTCCAGCTTCGTTCAAGGAATCTTGGCCTCCACCCCCTCTCCTGTAAACGGTTTGAATAAGGTGCTAAAGCGAGGGCGTGGCAGAGTGTATCCTTGCAGCCTGTTCTGCGGCCTCCAGCCACTTCTTTCTGTGTCCCCGCCTGACCGCTGGCCCGGTTCCTCCAGCTCCCGGGAGGGGCTCTCGGGCTGTCGGATTCAACACTCTGGCCCTAACCTTCCCTTACCCGGAGAAGGTCACGATTAGGGAAACTCAAGAGAAAAGCATATGATCACATGTCATTTAAATAATGTTTCTAGACGTAAAACCTGCCAGTGAGTAAGTGTTTATTAATAGGGGAACAAAAAGTGCTTCGTCCTTTCTCAGTCACCTGTTAACAACAATGTTTTCGATTCATGCTGGAAGACTCGGGGGATTTTCAAGACCTATTGTTGGTGAGAGGAGTGAACCGCAGAGAAGTGTGCCCGATAAAACAATCACCAAACTTCTCTGTGTGTGTGTGTGTTTGTATATGGTTATATGTGTATGAAGACAAGTGTGGAAAGGGCTGATACAACTATGTACTTGGGATGGATGGGATGGGGGAAGGGGATAAACAGTAAAAAAAGAACTTCACTAAAAAAGGTTGAAGCAAACTACATGTGTAACATTTCAATTTTGTTTGTTTAATTATGTATTATGTATAGATGTATATTTATGTGCACAATTATATACACATATATCTATGTATATATAGCTTTTTGGCTCCTCCTCCCTTTTAAAGAGATGGGGTCTTGCTCTGCTGCCCAGGCTGGAGTTCAATGGTGCAATCATATCTCACTGCAGCCCTGCTTATTTCTTGAGCCTTCAAGCTGCTGGGCTTAAGCAATCCTCCTGCTTCAGCCTCCTGAGTAGCTGGGACTATAGACATGTGCCACCACACCTAGCTAATTAAAAACATTTTTTATAGACATTGGGTTTCGCTGTGTTATCCAGGTCAGTTGTGAACTCCTGGCCTCAAGTGATCCTCCTCCCTGGGCCTACCAAGGTGCTGGAATTACAGGAGTGGGCCACTCAGCTAGGCTTCTGTCTTTTATATGATGCCTAAACCTTGGTCCACTCAGAAATTCTTCAAGTATTTCTAGTTTTTCTCTAGTTTCTCTGTATAGGTTTTTGCCACCCATCTAAGTTGTAAGGTAGGGGTTTAGTATTAAAAAATCTTATATTCAAACAATTAGTCAGTGAACCATGATTTTAAAGAAGCTCATCCTGGTGGCGAGTTACTGTGACTATAAGCTCAGAATGTTGTTACGAAGCCCATTGGCGGCATGAGGAGAGGTAGTTCCAGCTTTCCTGAGGTCAGCAAAGGTAGAGAAGGACAGAAGATAGCCGCTGCTCTGCTCATGCCTGTGGCTCTTCCTGTTGTCCTGGTGACTTTTGCCATCTCTGATCTTGCCAAGATGGGAAAAGGTTACTCTTAATCACATTTTCCAGATTTTTATTAGATTTCCAAGGTAGTGCCCCCGAGATCTTCACAGTCAGACTCTCCTGGTTGAGAGCCAGACCCAGACAGACAAGTTTCCTTGGCTTCAGGCAGAGCGGCTCCATCCAGGACACCCCTCAGGGTCTGTCACCATCAGCAGTCTGTACCTGCAGCCAGGGAACCTGTGCTTTCTAGTCCTTTCTGTCTCCCTGTCTACCCAGGGCGAACTTCTCAGAGGTTGGTGGCAACCTCTTCTCTGCTCATTTTTTTGACTTTATCCCAGTGATCTGAGTTTTCTTTGCCAATGTTGTTCTGACTCCCAAGGTCTATCCTACTATCCCGGATTCCCTAAGGAGAGACTGTAGATTCTCCTGGAAATCTTGTCTCCTCTCTGGTTTATTTACAAGAAAGAATAATGTTATAAAGTGAAAAACACCATTTCTGATTACACAATCATAACTGAAAGAAATTCCTCCAGGCTGAAAAATTTCTGTTGTCCTGAAGACTGCTAGAATAGGACAAATTAAAAGAAGGAAGGTCAAAGGGTAATGTTTGCTTTCTCTCCATGTCGGAATAGAATAATAGAACGTGTTACAACAGCAGTAACATTCTCAAAAGACGATAGAAAGCCAAGAGCATTGAGGGGCAAAATAGACACTCATCAGAATTAATTGAAACAATTTTTAGAGGTGAAATAGACAGAATTACAAGCTTTGTTATACTCACAGGAAAAGAACTTGTCAAGAGCAAGGTGTCAAAAATGCAAAGCTGATTGTGTAACACAAGTGGTTTAATAAGGCCAACAAGTGGGATGTCCTGGGAGAACTCAGAGTGTTTGTAGAGACAGTGCTGAGATGAGCTCTTGAGTAGACATGTACAAAAGAAAGGCAGAGGAACAGAAGAGGGTGGTATACACATTCAAGAGTCCTGGCAGGGAAGCTAAATCCTAAGTATAATGAGGCACGTGCTTTGTTTTGCCATTTTAAGGTGATGATGAATCTACCAAAGAATCAAAGAAATATGTTTGAGGGCAGTAAAATGACCAAAGAATAGGCATGCTTGTATTATGAACTTGTGTGGTATGGTAGCTTGGTAGACGTTACAGGTTGAATATGTATCCTCAGAAAAGACAGGTTAAAGTCCTAATCTCAGAATACAACTTTCTTGGAAGCAGAGCCATTATAATTGGAATTAGGTAAGATAAAGTTGTTCTGCAGAGATGAGGAGAGACACACAGGACAGAGAATGCCATGTGAAGAGACAGAAACACGAGATGAGGTGCCACGTGGCAATGGAGGCAGAGATTAGCGTGATACTGTGGCAAGACAAGAAATGCCAGAGATTGAAAGCTACACCCGATGCCAGGAGGAGGCAAAGAAAGATTCTCCTCCAAGTCAGAGGGAGCACAGCCCTGCTGACACCCAACTGTGGACCTCCAGCCTAGAGAACTGTGAGTCAATACACTTTTGTTGTCTTAAGCCATGCAGTTTGTGGTACTTTGCTACTGCAGCCCTGGGGAACTGATGGAATAGGCAGCCCTGACATGATGCCCTCTCTTGCTTGCCTTCCCCCTTCCCCTACTTAACCTTCACCATTGTGAGAGGGAGATGTTGATGAGCCAACTCCTGCTCATCTCATGCACTTCTCTGGTCCACAATTTCTTCTTGGAAGATGAAGTCTTCAGGGTTTGCACCACGTATGGGTGTCAGAATGTGGAGCCAGGGATGCTTTTACTCATTATTTTGTACAACCTCTTCATATTGTTGGCTTAGGCAGACTTTTCCTCCCAGAAACAAAGACAATAGCCTTGCCATCGACCTCTTTCTCCAATTCATAGGCTAGGTTGTCTGAATCTTCTAGAAAGATTGAAGTTGAGGAAGAAGAACCAAGATCATCACCAACCATCACCAACTTCAATTTCCTTGGTTGCTCTGGCACGCAATTGGATAAGTCTTGAAGTCAAATTTCAGCTCCAACTGCAGGACAGGCTGAGAAATACCATACTGGAGTGTGTCTCTCTTTTTTTAGTTTCAGATTAATATGAGGGTACAAATGTTTAGGTTACATGGTTTTCAATTCAAAGGTAAAGTCCGAGTTCTAGTTGAGCCCTTCACCCAGCGGGTGTGCTGAACACCCTCACATTGTGCACATTAGGTGAGATCTCCCCAATAGCCCTCCCTCTTTCCCTCTCCCCTTTCTCTCCTCTCCTTTCCCTCTTGCTAGATTATACTTGTGTTTTTTCTTTCTTATGGGTGTATAGTAGTTTATATCTTGGTTTCATGTTAGTATTGAGTGAATGGGTCTATCTTTCTGCCATTAGGTTCCATGTCTTCAACTAATGAATATGGCCTTGTTCTCTTGTGAGCACCAGTCTAGGAAAAGGATGAGTGACAAAACCCCACTTCTCTTTAAGAGAGCTTTACATCTGGAAAAATGTAGACACAATGGTGTTTGGCATTTACCAGGAACTTAAAAAAATCCTTGTGGAGAAACCAAAAAAAAAAAAAAAAAATCATAGCACATGAAAAGGGAAAATTTGTTAGAGTAATGTTTAATTTACTTGAATAGTCAAATAGAAAGCATGCTGATGAAGGGGGCCAAGCAACATAGAAGGTGGATTCTATTTCATGATGTTGGGATCTATGAAATGCCCAATCCTGGATATAATTTATCTTAATAATTGTGATGAAGGGATAGAAAGCAGGTAAAACGAGTTTATAAACAGATTGCCACATAGGAAGGTAACAAGTCATATCAAGAAAAAGAACTGGAAAAATATCTTGTGGGCTTATGCATCTGATTTTGGTTTGAGGAAATCGGACTTCCAGTCATCCAAGAGCCATTAACCTAGTAGTATCTGATAGGGGAACAAACACTGCCACTTCATAAGAGAGGTGAGAGTAACTAGAAAAGAGAGTCAACTACATTGCCATGTCCTAAGAAGGAAAGGGGAAAGGAAAGACTCTAGTTTTCAAGATGAAAAACAGGAAGATGAGCTTGTAAGAAGTTGTGTGTACATTTAACAGAACTGTACACAAAACAAAGGAGGCTGGAAAAGCTCACCATGAGGGACTGTGACATTATTATTAACATTAGTGTACAGACAGCCTTAACCAACCCATTGAGGGTGTCAATGATCATAATACCTATTGTACAAAGGAAAAAGTGAGTGGCTTAAGACCTCACTGTACTTTGCAGTGTCTGCAGATCATGGCTTAGCTGGGTTCCCTGGCTCCAAGTATCCCATAGGCTGTGGTCATCTTAAGTCTCACTTCCATGTTACTTGCATGGTTGTTATTAACAGAATTCAGTTGCTCATGGGCTGTAGGACTGAGAGCCTCAGTTCCTTGCTGGCTGTTGCCCAGACAGTTCTCTGCTGCATGGGCCTCTCCCTAGGGAAGCTCACACGGGGCAGTTGGCTTTCCTTGGAATAGGCAAGAACAAGAGCAGAGAGGAACGAACAAGTCAGGAGCCAGAATCTTTTTGACATCCTCTTACTTTTGCCATATTCTGTTTGTTAGAAACAGTCTCCAGGTCTAGCATACACTGGAAAGGAGGGAATACCAAGGAGTGGCTACCAGGAGGTGGGATTATTTGGGGCATCAGGGAAGCTGCCCACCACGAGGCATAACCAGGATTGGACTTTGTCAAAGGCAGAAGTGTTTGACAGGTAAATGTTTGCATTCCTTTATTAAGGAGGATGTACAGATGCTGCTGATGTAAGATTTTACAACTTTTTACATTGGTGTGAAAGAGATATGCATTCAGGAGAAACTGTACTTACAGTTTTGATCTTTTCCTGCCTAGCGATGTGTGGTGTGATACTCTCTTGTGATGCTGGAGAGTGGACGGTGATCACAGATATAAACACCAGTATTCTGTGCTGCCACATGATTTTGTCCAACAGTAGGTGAATGTAAGTGTTCTGAGGATGTTTAAGGTAGGCTAGGCTAAGGTATGATGCTTGATGGGTTTAATGTATTAAATGCATTTTTGATTTACAATATTTTCAGTTTTTACCAAAAAATGAAAAAGAAAAATGAAAAACTTGGCCAGGTTTCCCCTTCCCTTCAATGTGTTTATCTGGATGTAACTCTACTATAAACTGAGAAGCATCTGCCATGTTTCTAACCTCACTTGCTCATGTTGAATGCTATGTTAAAAAAAATTAGGAAAGGTCTTCAAAAATTGAAAGGATGGTCTATGGAAAGAATGCGATGAAGGAGGTAACACGTTGGAACAGAAAAACCAAGAACTGAAGAGAAACATGAGAAAACTATTACTTGAGGGGACACCAAAACCTGCATGAAAAATGGAAAAATAAAAATAAATATAAAATAAAAATATAATATAAAAAAATCACAGATTAAAAATAAAAATAGAAATTTCATTTCTCAACACAAGCTCCACCAAATTCTAGACACTTTTTAAATTGATGATACCAGCTGCTGAGTCCATCAATAAAGAACTGTGGATTCTGGGAACTTAATCATGGGTCCATGCCCTATTCTTTACATTAACTGAAGAAAAATAAGTGTCCTTTAAATATTCATTCAAAAATGAAAGAATGGTCTATGGAAACCAACAGGGGGAAACCTGGCCAAGTTTTTCATTTTTCTTTTTCATTTTTTGGTGAAAACTGAAAATATTGTAAATCAAAAATGCATTTAATACATCAAACATCATACCTTAGCCTAGCCTACTCGAAAATATTTTGGACAGTATTTAAGTCTGCCTCATTTCTCCAGCGAACTTCTGCTGTTGCTCAACTCTCACTCCCAGTGTCAGCGATTTTGTTCATTTCTGGGATTCCCGGGGTAGGAACTGAGCGCGCCCTCCCTTTCATAAAAATGTATTCTTGTCGCTACTTGATTGGCTTTCGCTCTCAGATACTTCTTTATCATTGGCCAAGTCTCCAGTCCATCACTCAGTGACCCTAGCCTTCTATTGGTCCGCTGTACCAGAGAGCCAGCAGCTGGCCGTACTCAGGAGGGCGGAGTTCCCCGGTGACGTCAACGTCATGCCCCGCCCGCATTCCACAGCCGGGGCGGAGACTTTCCGTAGCCCTTGCCCTTGTGGGCGGGACATGGCGGAAAGTAAGACTTCTGATTTGGTCTGGAGGGTGAGGAGGGTATTCGATTGGCCACTTCCCTGGAGGGAGGGAGTCCTGGAGCTGAGCTGAAGAGCCCTAGGGAGTCTCAAAGTTTGTGTCTGGATCGGTAGTGTAAAGTGGGTTATTGCGAAGGGAGTTTCCAGGGATGAGAACTGATTGTCTGCTTTGCTTTTGGATTCACCACCCGCTGTAATCCCTGCAGCCTTCAGTCCCAGCCCTGGACGGCCTGTGTCCCCCGGCGATTCCCAGACCTCCCAGGACGCCGGACGGGAGCCGTGGAGCTTCTCTCTCCAGTAGAGGAGCAAAGGTTTTCCTTCCTAAGTGCACACACCACACACTCACCCACGCACACGCACACGGAGAGAGCAACCTCGCGGTCCCCTCCTGCCCTCCGCATCCTCGCCCCGCGCGGCTCGGCCACCATGGAGGTGCTGGAGAGCGGGGAGCAGAGCGTCCTGCAGTGGGACCGCAAGCTGAGCGAGCTGTCAGAGCCCGGGGACAGCGAGGCCCTCCTGTACCAGACGGTGAGCACTCGGCGCGGCGCGGCAGGGGAGCGTCGGAGGAACAGCTGGACACCTGGGGACTCGGGGATGGTATTTGGGAAAGGACATGGCCAGGATCCAGACGACTGGGGCGAGGCGGAGTTTTTCTATCTGAGCGGTTGAAGGGGGCCCCTGGCCCTTGTAAACTTTTCATAAGAGCAGTGCCACTTAGTATTCCTTTAGCAATTTATACTTTTTCCCCCAAGACTTTTTCTTATCTGTACTGTCACTTGCTATTGCTAACAGTACAGTAATGCAGGAGAAGGGAAATGTGTTTTGAGAGTAATTTGCTTCCACCTAGTTTGCTATTAATTTTTATAAGTAGTTTTTAAAAGCTGGACAAGATTAAGTAGCGTTTCCTTTCCATATGTTTCATATTCTTTCTCCCTTCGCCCGCCTTTCATATTTATATTTTACAAAGTCTGTATTGAAAAGCTTCCTTCGTATTAGTCAGAAAGCTGCTTTATTTGGCTTCCTAAAAGTACAGCCAAGAAATTTCCTTCCTCTCTTTTCAGAGGAAAGAACAGCAGAGGAGTATGGAAAATCTGAGGCAGTTGTATATTTCAGTTGCATATTTTGGGGGAAGGTGGGACAGCTCACCAGTTAGCTCCTCCTTCACTCTTACCCTATGCCTGGGAGACCCCTTTGGGCATTAAGCTGTCACAGGGCTTGCATATTTCTTGTAAAGTTTTAAATTTCAACTTTTCGGTGTTAAGTTTGCAAAATTTGTCGCTAACAGCCAGCACTCATAATTTGACTCCTCAAAATCTGTTTCTTTCTAGACGTTTATAATGAAGGGAGGGGCACTAAGGCGAAAGAGAAGGCTTGGCTCCTTCCCCTTCAAGGTTCTTTTCCTGGGGTCAGTACTGAGATATTTGAAACTTTAGCAAAATGGCCTGCAGGCTCCACCTCTTTGGCCTTTAACTCTGGCTGACGTTATTTTGAGACAAGGGATGAGGGCTTCCCTGCTGATTCCCACCGAGCATTTGTGGTGGCTGTGAATGGCTTGTTTAAAAAATGTGCAAGGCTGAGAGGGAGTGGTAGTTCTTGCTGGGGCAAAATCCAGATGTCCAACGTGATGGTCTGTGTTTTGCTTACCGTGCCTGTCTAGAGGAGACCATGTGGGCTGCTTTTGGATTTGGGGCCCAAATATGCTTCCTGTTCTCAGTAAGGAAGGTGGAGCATACTGGCCCTTAAATATTTTCTGATTGTTGGGTGCTGCAGATGTTTCTACTGACATGATCTGCATTTTAACCATCTGTAGTTCTTCTCTTTTGTTCTTAAACATCTTTGTGAAAATATCTTATCCCAGCAGCTGTAATACTACAGCTGGTAGATGAATTATGCACAGGCATTTCATTGCCCTTCCTGGGCCCTGTGGCTTGCATTTGTGAGATCCCAGGCCAAGGTCTGAGATGCTACTTGTGACTGTGGCATTAACTCCAGGAGGAACAGCTTGGGCTGGCTCTAACTACCATCTGTATGCACAGTTTTAAAGGTAGAGACCTTACACTCATTTTGATACTGACAGTTTAGTTTTTCCATCACTGGATAATAAAGCAGTAATGTGTGAGTATTTTTCTTTTAATCCTAGTTTTTTGAAAATGCCCATGTCCTCCACATTGGTGCACGTTCTCTCTTCTGAACAGTTCACTCATATAAAATGCCACTAATCATTGCTGCAAGTCAGTGCAACAAACTGCATATGGGCTACTGTTGAAAGAGGTATTGGGTGTAGTAGCACAGACGATTGGATTATATTCGTATTCTTTCCAAACTAAGGGAATTTTGGTAGCGATGTGAACAAAGATAACATTCCCATCTGTTTCTTGAACTCTGTTGGTTATCGTGGCAAAAGTGATTCTTATTGCCATTTGTCTACAATGTGGGATGGCCTAACCTCAAGCCAACTCTCCATGTGGAAAAAGTATAGTCTGATAATACATTCTTTCAAAAATATACAGTAGAATTTCTATAAGTTGACCACCTAAGAAACTATAACAAACTGGTCAATAGACCGAGGTGGCCAGCATAAGGAACGAGGTCTACTAGACTGATACATACATGTAGTACATGTCCAATCTGTGAAAATTTGGTCAACTTAAGGAGGTGGTCAACTATGGAGGTCCCACTGTATTAGTTTTTTTCAATTAATATTTATTAAAAATTTTGTTTGTGTCAAACGCTATTCTAAGCAACAAAAATTCCCATATGCTAGAAGCTTACTTTTTGGGGTGTGTGTGTAGAAGATAATAAGTGATGAACATAATAAAGAAGTAAGTGGTGCTGTATGTCAGACGATGTAAATGCTATGGAAAAAGTAAAAGTAGAACCAGGGCGAGTGCATAGAGAGTACAGGATAGAAAAGGGCAAAGGAAGGGAGTTAACTGAGTGATCAGAATAAGCCTGTTCTAGAAAATGGACTTGAACAAAGATTTGAAGGAGGTGAGAGTATTTGCTCAGCAGGGTGAAAAGCCAGAGCAGAGTCTCAAGGTGGGGGTGTGTTTGGGTTGAGCCTGTGGTAACATCATCTTCTGTTTCAGAAGAAGAATTTTCTATTTCCTCCATTTGGGTGAGTTATTTTCCTTATAAATGCAGGTTATTTCTGAAACATGAGTACCTGTTTTCGGAAAGACCGGATAAAACTTTCCAAGCTGAAGAGCACCTGCAGGGAAGGTGAGGTGCGGATGTAAGTTGGGAGAGTGGTAGAAGATGATGACAGCCGCCAACTGTGGAGTGTTCACCACTCGAGAGGGAGGGCATGCTGCTATGCGGTGCCACAGGGCCCTGCCCTTGATTTGATGTTCTGCTGTTACTGTCTTTTGGTTTTAATGTTATCTTTTTAATGGGCAGATAATAATTGTACATATTCATGGGATACATAGTGATGTTTTGATACTGATAATGTATTATGATCAGATCAGCGTAATCAGCACATTTATCTCAAACCATTATTGTTTCTTTGTGTTGGGAATATTCAATATCCTCTGTTTAGCCATTTGAAACTACGGTAGAATTTCCATAGCTGACTACCTCCCTACATTTACCATCTCCTTAAGTGACTTAATTTTCATAGACCGGACATACACCACATGTATGTATCAATTCTTTATAGTGACTGTCTCTGTAGGTTGACCAGTTTGTTCCCTCCAGTGGTCAACTTACAGAGGTTCTGCTGTATATAATACATTATTGTTACTGTAGTCATTCCACAGGGCTATAGAACACTAAAACTGATTCCTCCTACCTGGCTGTAATTTTGTATATTTTAATAAATCTCTCCCTATCCCTCCCTTCCCCCTATCCACTGGACATTCTTAATTTTTGACAGGGGCTCTCCATTTTCATTTTGCACTGGGGCCCACACATATGTAGCTAGTCCTGCTGGAAGACATCACATTTAGTGCTTTACAAAACTTAGGCCTTTTAGCCCTCTTAATGAACCATATTAAGAAAAATGATTTTACCATCCTCATTTTACATGTAAGAAAATGCAGGAGTAATGAGTTCAAGCAACTTGGCTGAGGCCCCACAGCTAATCAGTGAGAGAACCAGGATTCAAACCCAGGTCTGCCTGCCTCCAGGGTCTGAGTTCTTGCCCTTCAGGCCCTATGGATGATGAATTTTGACTTAAAGAGAAGGAATTGAGGGAAAAGTGGAGAAGGGGATGATTGGAGGACAGAAACTGCTGAGCCTGAAAGCAGCTAATGTTTAACTTAGCCTGCCAGTGGCAGCCACCTAGCCTTCCAAGCGTGATCGCTCTTGTTGCTCTAAATAGGGTTTAGTTACCACACGCATGATTGCTAATGCCCTGTTTTAGCAAACCTGTCACATACCTGATTTAAAAAATTTAGAATGTTCATGTTGCCCGAGGCTGTAATTATAATGTTTCTCAGGCGCCTTCTGTTAGCTATCAAGAGCAATGTTTTTCTCATTTGTTTAGCTATGAAGACTTCTTGGTCCAGAAGGACAAAGGCTTAGAGAAGACAGGTTCAAAGTCTATAAAATAATGAAGCACATGGAAAGGGCCAATATGGCCTGGCTCAATAGATCCTGAATTACTAAAGCTCTGGGCTTCCTCTCGAAGCTTAAAAAATGGTTTCCATAAACATGACGAAATACTGTTTTAATTTAGTGACTAGGGCTTTCATGACAGCTGTTGCTTCAGAATGACATAGAGGCTAAACATGGATTCAGAAAAGATGACCGAATCTTAAAAGGAGGAGAATGTCTCTCAGGGTTTGATACCACTGATATCTTGTCTCTTTCCACAAACCTGCCTGGGAAAATTACCTTTCTGGGAATTCTCTGTGGGCTTTTGCAATTTAGAAAAGCAAAATGGTCTATGTATATTATAACATATACACACTACATCTTCTCAAAAAAATGAATGACTGTTTTGAGGAGGAGACTTGGAGTGGAGGTCAGGAAAAGAGGGGAAACTTATCTGTATACCATACCCTTTGGGACAATTCAAATATTTACTTGTAGGATGCATTAGAAAGTAAAGAATTACAAGTTGGAGGAACTGTGTAAAATTGAACAAGAGGCAGTTTCACCTGAGTATCCATGGGGGACAGGGAAGTTCATTGCTATAGGAAAGCTCAACACAACTCAGTTAGTGGAGGCTTCGGAATAGGGGAGAAAAGCTCTAAGGTGGAGGTGAATTATGGGTTTGTGTATGATAAACCTCATGATCTTGGTAACTTTCTTTGATGTAATTTTAGCCATAGGGGAAAATAAAGTTTTTAACAATTTTTTTTTTTTTTTTTGAGATAGAGTCTCACTATATTGCCCTGGGTAGAGTGCCTTGGCATCATAGCTCACAGCAACCTCAAACTCTTGAGCTTAAGCGATTCTCTTGCCTTAGTCTCACAGTAGCTGGGACGACAGGCACCTGCCACATCACCTGGCTATTTTTTTTTGTTGTTGTTGTTGTCATTGTTTTTTGGCAGGCCTAGGCCTGGTTCAGACTCACCAGTGCCAGTGCAGGTAGCCGGTGCCCTAACCACTGAGCTATGGGTGCCAGCTTTTACAAATTTTTTTGCAATGAGTATGTGCTTTTAAAAAGTGTGTAATAGCAACTACTAAGTCTTTGCACAAATAACAGAAATTCTGCTAGTTTTAAGTGCAAAATTTGTATAAAGCCAGTTACTTATAAAATTGTTACACTGTGCTACTAAAATGTATATCTGGTTGATTCTGATTGCAGACAGTGGTAGGTAGGGAGTTAAGGGAGTATTCAACCTGCCTGGTGTCCAGATGGGAAGGCCATCTGGTCTCCACATCTCTCACTGATCACAGAGAAAGGGTTGGCTGATCTCACAGGCTGAGTGGTTTTCCAATCCTCCTGGCTGGCCCTGAGACTGATGTGGTTCCAATGGGATATTGAAACTTTTGGTCTGATGTTCCATCCCGGAGTCAATCCCCATGGTTGGTCCCTGGCCAGGTTCTGAATGAGGACATGGGTCCTCATTGGCTGAGAATGTTATTACTTATGATCACCTGACCCCTACAAGCTGGATAAATATAATGAGATCTAGCAGGAGATAAAGTTGGGAAGAAAGTATAATTTGTCTTTAAAGCTCTCAGTAGCCCTTTGTATACTTTCACCCCTTTCCTGTTCCCTCCCTTCCTAAGCCCCAAGTACTCACTACAGTGAGGTTCTCTTTTCAGCTTCTCTTCTTCAAATTTTGTTCTTGGGAAAGATCTTAGAAGTATAGACTAAAAATTTAAATATTAGTAAGGCTTAAGGTGTGACCCCTAAATGGGCATTTATTTTTAACAAGAATAACTTCAGGTCAAAAGGATGACTGTCTAAACAGGGAACATCAAGCAACAGTGAGGTAGTAGGGGAGGGATATTTGGGACTAGGAAGGTACCTCTTACCTTCCTTCGATTAGTCCATACACTCGGGCCTTATTTATAGGGCAGCCTTGCTCATGTGTGGCTAATTTGTCTGTGATGTAAAGGATTTCCATTGGCTTGGCAGAAATCTTCTTTGACTCATTATTTGTCTCTGAAATTGTTCTTATGGTGTTAACATGGTTTGTGTGAAGATAGATGTGGCATCGTCTTGAAAGCTGAGAGGTTTTGTGTTTGCCCTCCTTGAAAGAACCCGGAGTTATAGTGAATCTGTGGAAGCAGGAATCGTGATATATGTGATGTTGCTTTTGCAGGAGAAATGAGGCATTGCATCTAGATCAATAATTGAATGACTTGCAACGCTTGCAGCTGCAAGTAACTGAAAACTGATTCAGACTGACCTATGCAAGAAGTAAATTATTCTCTCATGTCATAAGAGGCTGAGCAATATAGCTCCTTGCTTGGCTGAGAGAGTAGCTCCTCTGTTTTCCCCTGCACCTTGGCTCCCTGTGTCCAGGTGAAGCTATCATTCTCAGGTTGGAGGATGACGGATGTATGAGGTGCAGGCATGGCGTTCAAAATGACAGTATCCAGAGGAAGAGAGGTTCTTTCTTGCTCATATCCCTTTTTTTAGAATGGAAGAAACTTTTCTTACTAGTCTGCCAGCTGATTATATTTAGAGCTTTGTTGGTAAGGATTGGGTCACATGACCATTCCTAAAGCAATGTCTGGAAAGGGGAGTGGGTTTTATGTTATTGGCTTAGATTAATCATTTGGGGATGAATGAGATATTGGAGCCACAACCTACAAATGAGCATTGTAACGATTGTTAGTAAAATAGTCTGAGTTAACTGTTCTTTCTTTAGCCAAAAGGTGGTATTTGTTTTCTCACAAACATGGGGTGGCTAGCAACTGGAAATGTCTTAAAATCCACAATAACTTGCCCTGGGGACAAAATAGCAGATCCAAGTACTGTGCTGCTTGCAAAATTCTAAGAACATTATTTAGCTGTGCTAAAAGTCCCCAATGAAAGAAGACTGGAGGTAGGGACAGCCTCTCTGAAATGCATGCAAAGGCTGGTCATGGGGCGGAGGTCACCAGGAAGGTACACTGTGTCTTAACTTGGTAACTAGAACACGTAGAATTACCTATATTATCTGGACTGTCTGCGTCAGGGTCACATACCGGAGCTGGAGGGAGCTAGCTGAGCCTGTAATCACACTCACTATGCAAGACAAGAATGACTTATTCTGTTTGAGATCCACAGCAGGCAGAGAGCCAAATGCCATTTTTCAAAGAAGCTATTTTTCTAGTTGTATATGGCTATTCAAATATTGATGAGGCCACTTGACTGCCTGCCTCAGCCTGGCATGGCTCTAACTTGTCTGCTGGCTCTCTTGGGACAAATGGCCTCAGGCCTTGGCTGGGCATTGGTAAGGTGAATCCTACCCAGACCACCTGAGTTGTGCAGAAGAACGACCTTATGAATGGAGGAGTAGTATCCATATTCCCTGTCCACGTTCCCTGCCCACACGGAGTCAGAATTGAAAGGAAATGATGAAACACCATCTTTGGATCAACCTTGAGCCTATTCCCTCTTCTCCGTGCTCACTCAATGCTTTCGGGCTCTTTCAAATGAAGTTCTACATGACCTTGATTTTTCCTTGAATTAATTCTGTGAGTTACTTATGAGGCACTTGGGAGGTATTGGCCTTTTTTATCTATGGAGAATCAGAGAGACTTGCTCAGCTAGAATGCAAACTTCCTAAGTACAGGAGACATGGCTTTGACCCATGATGCTTAGTCAAGTGCAGGATGCTCAGCAAAACATATTAATTGCTTGATGCTTGATCGGGAGTGAGGCAGCCCTGGAGAATGAATGGATAAGCTGGGTGGCCTTGACTTCTTTTGTTAAAATATTTTTACAACTCTGGATTCTTGTAAATGCATCTATAAATGTGAAAATTTAGTATGATAGCAACTTGGGTAATTTGATATCTTGTTTTGTTTAGAGAATAAAATGAGGCAGGGTGGTTGAATGATAGTCCTGGTTTTCTTTCTTTCTTTCTTTCTTTCTTTCTTTCTTTCTTTCTTTCTTTCTTTCTTTCTTTCTTTCTTTCTTTCTTTCTTTCTTTCTTTCTTCCTTTCTTCCTTTCTTCCTTTCTTCCTTTCTTCCTTTCTTCCTTTCTTTCTTCCTTTCTTCCTTTCTTCCTTTCCTTTCCTTTCCTCTTCTTGCTCTGTCACCTTAGGTAGAATGTAGTGGCATCATTGTAGCTCACTGCAACCTCCAATTCTTGGGCTCAAGTGATCCTCCTCTTACCTCAGCCTCCTGAGTAGCTGGGACTATAGGCACCCACCGTGATGCCCAGATAATTTTTCTATTTTTAGTAGAGATGGGATTCTTTGCTCTTTCTCAGGCTGGTCTTGAACTCTTGAGTTCAATTCTCCCACCTCGACCTTACAGAGTGCTAGAATTATAGGCGTGAGCCACCGCACCCAG
>CAUYON010010546.1:0-14617 GCA_963573935.1 Arctocebus calabarensis | reverse complement strand
GCTGTCACCCTGGATAGAAGGCCATGGCATCACAGCTCATAGCAACCTCCAATTCCTGGGCTCAAGTGAGTCTCTTGCCTCTGCCTCCCAAGTAGCTGGGACTACAGGCGCCCGCCACAACGCCCGGCCATTTTTTGGTTGTAGCTGTCATTGTTGTTTGGCGGGTCCTGGGGCTGGATTCGAACCCGCCAGCTCAGGTGTACGTGGCTGACGCCTTAGCCCGTTGAGCCACAGGTGCCAAGCCTTACCAAAACTTTTTTGAGACAGGGTCTCACTATGTCAGCCTTAATAGAGTGCTGTGGCATCACAGCTCAGAGCAAGCTCAAACTCTTGGGCTTAAGCGATTCTCTTGCCTCAGTCTCCCAAGTAGCCGAGACTATAGGCGCCAACCACGGTGCCTGGCTATGTTTTTGTTGCAGTTGTCATTGTTGCTTTAGCTGGCCTGGGCTGGGTTCGAACCCACAAGCCTCAGTGTATATGGCTGGTGCCCTACCCACTGAGCTATGGGCGCTGCCTATTTTTGCCAAAACTTTTCTGCCTCCCTTTACATTACCTTCCCCAGTTTTCTGTTTCTCTGCCTTCCTTCTCCATTTCATTTTTTAAAACTTTCTTCCTTATTTTTGTCTCATCTCTTCAAATATCATACCTATGACTGTTGCAAAAGACTTGACACTGAAGAAGTTACTTTCTCCTGGTATAGGCCAATTAATAAGAGGATATTGGGTTAGAAAAAGACAAACAGTGGTTGGGTCCACATATGTGCAGTTGAGATAAGTATGACTGAGGATATGCTCACTGAGGCAGCTGAGCTAAAGTAACCCATACCTTCTTTCTTTCTTTTTTTTTTTTTATAGAGACAGAGTCTCACTTTATTGCCCTCAGTAGAGTGCTGTGGCATTACACAGCTCACAGCAACCTCCAACTCCTGGGCTTAGGCGATTCTCTTGCCTCAGCCTCCCGAGTAGCTGGGACTATAGGCGCCCACCACAACGCCCAGCTATTTTTCTGTTTTGCAGTTCAGCCGAGGCCGGGTTTGAACCGGCCACCTTCGATATATGGGGCCAGCGCGCTACTCGAACCACAGGCGCCGCCCAGCGCATACCTTATTTCTGGTCTGACAGATCATGCGGGGCCCATGCAGCTGCCAGGCTGCCAGGCAAAAACACTTGTGTCTTCACCTCAAGGTTTTCTATAGAATTTGGGGGGACCACTAGGGTTAAGAGCTCTGGAAATAGGAATATACTAAGTCTTCCTCTTCACAGAAGAACAATACTCTCCATTTCTCCTTTTTATGTGAGGGTCTCATTCCTAGCAAGTCTGAGAATCTCTCTTCATGGACAGCCATCTGTTTCTTCTTCAGGGGCAGACAAGGCAGAAGAGTGATGATGCAAGTAGCAACGCCATCCTGAACTGGACATGGAGAGGACCCAACTGAACTATGCCACTCAATTGCTCCAGCTTCTAGAGCAGGGTGAGGGGCAGGGGTGAGGAGAGTGGCATCTCTTCCCTTCATCTCCTCTTGCTAGTTACAGTGGCACAGGAGACATCACTGCAGTTGCTGCCATATCCATGACTTTCTATTCACCTTAAATTCAGGTGTCTTTTATGAATAATCAAAAGCAGCAAAAGTCAATGCTATCAGGCTAGCATTTTTAAACCAGCAAAGAGATGAAAAATAAAGGTTTGACTCTGCTCAATTTCAAGACTGTACTATTCAAAGCTTAACTGAAACTGGTACTGATTTGGAAGCAGTAGCAAAATTTCTTGAAGCTTCAGGAGCAAAACTTGATTAGCATCGATATGCAGAAATACTCTTTGACATTTTGGTGGCTGGTGGAATGGTGGCCCCAGGTGGTACAATGGCAGATAACATGCATACAGATGTCTGTGTGTTTGCAGCACAAGAAGACCTAGAGACCATGCAAGCATTTGCTCAGGTTTTTAACAAGTTAATCAAGCTCTGCAAACACCCAGAGAAAGGTTTTGAAGATGAAGTAAAAAAGCTGCTGCAGTTCTTAAGGTGTTTTTCAGAGTTGGAGAGGAACAAGGTAGCTATGTTGACTGGTATTTTTCTGGCTAATGGAGCACTTAATGCATCTATACTTAATGGCATTTATAATGAGAATTTGGTTAAAGAAGGAGTTTTACAGTAAATTAAATTATGGATAAATAATATATATATATCAGTGCAGTAGCTGCAAGTCTTTGGAAAGTCAGCATAGATAACAGACTGATGAAACTCTTCCCTGCCAACGAGGAAAGTGTTGCACACTTCACAAAATATTTTACTGAGGCAGGCTTGAAAGTGCTTTCAGTGTGTGTTCGGAATCAGCAAAGCATAGGAGCTCGGAAGGAGCTCCAAGGACTTCAAGAACAGATGTCCTGTGGTGATCTGTTTAAAGATATAATTTTATATGTCAAGGAGGAGATGAAGTAAAACAACTCCCAGAACTAGTTGTCACTGGAATAGTCTGGTCAAGTGTAATGAGCACTTTGGAATGGAATAAGAAAGAGAAGTTTATAGCAAAGCAAGTCATCAAGCATTTGAAGCAATATAGCCCTCTACTTGCTGTCTTTACTACTCAAGGTCAGTCTGAGCTGACTTTGTTACTGAAGATTCAGGAGTATTGCTATGACAACATTCATTTCATGAAAGCCTTCCAGAAAATAGTGGTGCTTTATAGCTGAAGTCCTGAGTGAAGAGCCCATTCTGAAGCGATATAAAGATGCACATGTTGCAAAGGGAAAAAATGTCTTCCTTGAGCAAATGAAAAAGTTTGTAGAGTGGCTCTACAAGAAGCTGAAGAAGAATCTGAGCCTGAAGCTGAAGAAAGAGACTGAAGGCTGGGCATCGTGGCTCATGTCTGTAATCCTAGCACTCTGGGAGGCCAAGATGGAGGGGTTGCTTGTGCTCAGGAGTTTAAGACCATCTCTAAAAATAGTTGGCATAGCAGTGGGTGCCTGTAGTCCCAGCTACTTGGAAGGCTGAGGCAAGAGAATCACTTGAGCCCAAGAGTTTGAAGTTGCTGTGAGCTATGACGCCACAGCACTCTACTGGGGGAAACAAAGTAAGACTCTGTCTCAAAAAAAAAAAAAAGGTTTCAAAAAAACCTAAGTTTTGGAACCACACCCTTAGGAAATCAAACAAGGCTTGTAGATAAAATGTCATGTCTTATGTGTCCTGGTTCTTACATTTTCCTACCTCTGTATACTAACCATGATATACTAAGCATGGCTTTCATGGCAAATGTTGTTTTAATTGTTTCTATGATTATTGGGACTGTTTGGTTTAGTTTCTAAAACCATGCTTTAAGTAACTACAGGAACTATAGATTTGAATCTAATGTTGAATTGATCTTTTAAGTTATCTTCTATCTCCTATATTTTCTACTATAATAATGTAATTTAAGGCATTCACAACGAACAGTTTACTTTATTCCCTAGGTTTTCTTCTTCTTTTTTCTCTTAAATGGAGTCTTGCTCTGTCACACAGGTTAAGGTGCCACGGCCTCAGCATAGCTCACAGCAACCTCAAACTCTTGGCCTCTAGTGCTCTTCCTGCCTCAGCCTCCCAGGCATGAGCCGCCATGCCTGGCCTATTTCTTTTTTCAGAGAAGGGGTCTCATTATGTAGCCCAGGCTGATCTTGAACTCCTAAGCTCAAGCAATCCTCCATCTTAGCCTCCCAAATATCAGGGACTACAGGCACCTACCTCAACAACTGGCTAAATTTTTCTATTTTTAGTAGAGATTGAATCTCTTGTTCAGGCTGGTCTCGAACACCTGAGCTCAAGCTATCCTCCCTCCTCAGCCTTCCAGAGAGCTAGGTATGCCATCATACCCAGTCCAGGTTATTTATTCTTAAAGAGAAAGAGATTAAGGGTGGCACCTGTGGCACCAGCCCCATGTGCTGAGGGTGTGCCCGGGCCAGCTAAAACAGCAGTGGCAACTGCAACAGAAAATACCCGGCTTTGTGGTGGACGCCTGTGGTTCTAGCTACTCAGGAGGCTGATGCAGGAAAATCGCTCAAGCACAAGAGTTGGAGGTTGCTGTGAGTTCTGATGCCACAGCACTCTACTAAGGGTGACAGAGTGAGACTCTATCTCAAAAAGAGAGAGAGAGAGAGAGAGAGAGAGATTAAGAGATACAGAAGAGAGAGAGAGAAAGAGAAGGAAAAGAAGTTAATATCAGAGTATCATGGTTCTAAACATTGATATATATCAGAATCACCTAGACTGGTTAATAAAGAACACAGAGGCCAGGCTCATTGAAGAAGGATAGGGCTGGCTGGGCACGGAGGCTCATATCTATAATGCTAGCACTCTGGGAGGCTGAGGCAGGTGGATTACCTGAGCTCACGGATTTGAGTCCTGCCTGAGCCAGAGTGAGACCCCAACTCTAAAATCTAGCCGGGCATTGTGATGGGCACCTATGGTCCCAGCCACTTGGGAAGCTAAGGCAAGAAAATCACTTGAGCCCTTGAGAATTTGAGATTGCTGTGAGCTATGACTCCACAGCACTCTACCAAGGGCGACACAGTGAGACTCTGTCTCAAAAAAAAAAAAAGAAAGAAAGAAAAGAAAAGAAAATGAAGAAGAAGGATAGGGCCTGAGTTTGCCAACCTACCTTGGCAAATTCTCCAAAGTTTGATAACCACTGGTATAGTACAACAAAGAGGAAAATACATTAGACTGCATTGGGACCCATTTTTACTTGCTGCTCCACTGCATTAGCTGTACCTTTTAATCAGCAAATAAGTAGTATATCTACCGTATGAAAAATATTGTTATAGGAGTAATGAAAACTGGAATATCTGGACTCCTTAAATCTTCTAGAGCTGGGAAAAAATGATTCAATTGACTACAATCAACTGATTCAGTAAAATACCTTTCCATTTTGTACCAATAAATATCTCATTTAATTTGCACAGGTACCCTATGAAAGAGACACTATTATTCCTGTTTGATCCAAAAGAGGAAGTTGGAGTATAATAAGATCAAGTAGTTTGCCCCATATCATACAATTGCTGTTAGAGACATAATTTGAATCTAGAAAGGATGGCTTCAATTGTTCTTTTTTTTTTTTATTTTGAGACAGAGCCTCAAGCTATCACCCTGGGTAGAGTGCTGTGGCATCACAGCTCACAGCCGCCTCCACCTCCTGGGCTTAAGTGATTCTTTTGCCTCAGCCTCCCAAGTAGCTGGGGCCACCTGCCACAATGGCCATTTTTTTGTTGTAGTTGTCATTGTTGTTTGGCAGGCCTGGGCTGGATTTGAACCCACCAGCTCTGGTGTATGTGGCTGGCACCTTAGCCACTTGAGCTACAGGTGCCGCGCCAAAGCTTGTGTTCTTAACCATGATCTTGTACTACCTTTAAAGACAAATGAACTATAACTTATGTGAAATGATGACCTTGATAATCAAATATATAGTTTTTAGCAGCATTGGAAATTAAAATTGTCATTTTATAATCTTTGAACATTTCCTTTTATCTTTCTATAGGAACCAGGATTCTTGACTGCATTTGAATATAGTGAAAAGAGGAAAATGGTTTTCCATATCACCACTGGGAGCCAGGAATTTGAGTGTGTAGCTCACATTTTTTATAATCACTAAACAGTCTTTGGAATATCATGTTTCTGTTCCTCTATCTGATTGTTAATTTCTACTATAAGTAGTAGAAATAGCTTCTTCTTTAGAATTTGGTTGAGTGTGTGCGTGTGTATTTTTTTCACACAAAGTGCAAACTGAAGTAAATTCCAGACTGCCTTTAGGAACAAGATTAAATTTCTTTCTTTCTTTCTTTTTTTTTTTTGAGACAGAGTCTCACTATGTTGCCCTCAGTACAGTGCTATGGCATCACAGCTTACAGCAACCTCAAACTCTTGGGCTTAAGTGATTGTCTTGTCTCAGATTCCCAAGTAGCTGGGACTACAGGCACCTGTCACAACATCCAGCTATTTTTTTTGCTGCAGTTGTCATTATTGCTTAGCTGGCCCGGGCTGGGTTCGAACCCACCAGCTTCGGTTTATGAAGCTAGTGCTGTAACCACTGTGCTACAGGTGCCAAGCCATAGGTCTTTTCATATTAAGAACATTAAATCCGCTACAACATTGAGTTTGTAGTGTAGCAATTAAATGTATGCTGTCAAAATATGACAGTTATCGGCTCGGCACCTGTGGCTCAGCGGGCTAAGGCGCCAGCCACGTATACCTATGCTGGCGGGTTCGAATCCAGCCTGAGCCCACCAAACAACAATGACGGCTGCAACCAAAAACTGGCCTGGCGTTGTGGCAGGCGCCTGTAGTCCCAGCTACTTGGGAGGCGGAGGCAGAAGACTCGCTTGAGCCCAGGAATAGGAGGTTGCTGTGAGCTGTAATGCCACAACACTCTACCCAGGGCGACAGCTTGAGACTCTGTCTCAAAAAAAAAAAAAAAAAGAAAGAAAATATGACAATTATCCATCTAACTGCTAGCATTACCTACAACATCTTTGAACATTTTCTATTCTGATATTTTCTTTTCTTTCTCGTTTATTTTTCTTTTCCTTTCTTTTCTTTTCTTTTTTTTTTTTTTTTTTTTGAGGCAGCACCTTAATTTGTCAAAGCTCACAGCAACCTCCAACTCCTGGGCTCAAGAGATTCTCCTGCCTCTGCCTCACAAGAAGCTGGGACTACAGGCACCTGCCAAAACACCGGGCTATTTTTTGGTTGCAGCCATCATTGTTGTTTGGAAGGCCAAGGCTGGATTCGAACCCACCAGCTCTGGTGTATATGGCTGGCTTGAGCCACAGGTGCCGAGCCTGTTTATTTTTCTTGAGATGGAGTCTCATTCTTGTGCTGGGCTTCGATGCCATGGCATCATAGCTCACAGCAACCTCAAACTCCCGGACTCAAGCGATCCTCTTGCCTCAGCCTCCCAAGTGGGTGGTACTACAGGCATCTGCCACCATGCCTGGCTAATTTTTTCTATATTTGGTAGAAATGGGGTCTATCTCTTGTTCAGGGTGGTCTTGAACTCCTGAGCTCAAGCAATCCCCCAGCCTTTTTTTTTTTTTTAGAATGATAGTTTATTAGAGGATAGGAAAGCTTCCAATATAATGGAAGGGGTCCCAAATGGGTTGTCTCTAATATGTTTTCCATAAAATTTGGCTTTGTGAGATAAACTGACCCTGATGGCAATCACTGGATTCTCCTGACATGTTTTTCAGTATATTTAAAAAATTGAAAATTCAGTTGAGTTTTAGAAACATAGTCCTGGTGTAACATGAAAAACCCAGTTAACAATTAAGACCATATCTTCTGATTCAAATTCAATTCTAAATAGTTGCCATAAGGTCTTACTAACCCATTTATGATTGATACCCGGAAGTAAGAACAGCTGAACTATGTTGTTTTGCTGTACCTCCTGCTAAAACCTACTGGAACCAGTGATTTGAACAGGTGGAGTTCCATTTGTTCAACCAAGAATTTCTATTCAAGATAGATAGATAGAGTAGGTTGGAGAGGTAGATATGATACTAATACTACAGATATGAATACTTTCTTTTTGATACATATTAGATTCATATTCTTAGATGTGAATACATATCTATTGGGATATAAATACTTTCTTCTTAATATCTCTTTCTCTGTTCCTGTTACAAATGCTTTCTTTCTGTTCACAGTAAGTTGCTAGGAGGTGGAATTGAAAGCATGGCAATCACAGAAGCTTTTGGAGGTAGGTAGAACCTTAATATTTTGTTATGTGAAGTTTTATATATATATTTACACATACACATATACCTGTATCTGCATGTACTTGTATGCACACATATAATTAAATAAACAACCAATAGTAAATTATTTTTGAATGTACTATGAAATCTTAATTACCATAAGATATGATCATCCTGGACTGCAATGACAATATATAACAATATTAACAGGTGGGTCTTATTGGCACTTTTCATTCTTTTATTCATGATTCCTATAGAAGAGAATAGAATTTTTTTCTCTTATTCTTTTAAAAAGTAATTGAATAATGAGGCTGCTTTTATTTCTAGGCAACAAATGTTCTATAAACACAAAAATTAGATTCTCTCTTCCCTGATTATATCCTCTATTTTTTAAAACAATTCATGCATAGCTATATTATGTACTACATCTGAACATTCCAACATTTACAGTCCTTGGGAAACTAAATCTGTTTTTCTTTTTTTGTTGGTGTTGTTTTCTGTTGACTTGAGGAAATAAATTGGTTTTCATTATTTCAGTTGACTCAGTCTTAATAACTTATCTTCTTGTGTATTTGTTGATATTTGTGAGTTTATTGCTTGGTTTTAGTCTATGAGAAATGGAGCTAAATTGGAAAGTAGGAGAGTTTTCTCACAGAGAGAATTTGCTTCTGCTGGTAGCTACCAATTTGAGACTTCATCAGCTCTGCCTTGAGGACCTCAGTTCAGTGGGAGAGCCCTAAGTTCTCTTTTCTGAGGTGGGGCCTTAAACTTTCACTTATATGACTATTCCTAAGAAAAAGTTGTTTTAAATTAATTTTTACCTAAGAGACAGTTCTATGGGAAAAAATCCATTAAATTTTTTTATTACTGTTGGTATTCATATGTAAGTCACTATGAAAGCTTCACGATAGACTGTGTTATGTCCATTATTGCACTTCCAAGAAACACAGTCAACAGTGTCATTTCTGATTCAACTGTGCAAGTTTCAACTTGCTTAGCTTATAAGTTTTATGTTTCTTGATTTTTGTGCATCTCAAAACTTTCTTTTTCTTTTTTCTTTTTCTTTCTTTCTTCTTTTTTTTTGAGACAGCCTCAAGCTGTCACTCTGGGTAGAGTGCTGTAGCATCACAGCTCACAGCAACCTCCAACTCCTGGGCTCAAGTGATTCTCCTGCCTCTGCCTCCCGAGTAGCTGGGATTATAGGCACCTTCCACAACGCCTGGTTATTTTTTGGTTGCAACCATCATTGTTGTTTGGCAGGCCCAGGCTGGATTTGAACTCGCCAGCTCAGGTGTGGTGGTTGGCGCCTTAGCCGCTTGACCCACAGGTGCCGAGCCAAAACTCCCTTTTTCTTTCTTTCTTTTTTTTTTTTTTTGAGACAGAGTCTCACTATGTAGCCCTTGGTAGAGTACCGTGGCATCACAGCTCACAGCAACCTCAAACTTTTGGGCTCAAGCCATTCTCTTGCCTCAGCCTCCCAAGTAGCTGGGACTACAAGTGCCCACTACAACGCTCAGCTATGTTTTTTGTTACAGTTATCATTGTTGAGCAGGCTCAGGCTGGATTTGAACCCACCAGCCTTAGTGTATGTGGCCAGTGCCCTAACCACTGAGCTGCAGGCACCGAGCCTCAAAACTTTCATAATGATCCACACACATGCAGAATCCATTTGTGACACATAGAATACTTTATGAGTAAGATTTGAAAGTTGGAAAACAAAATATAATATTCTGAGGCCAGGTTTTATTCTTCATAAAAATATCTAAAAACTGACTCGGCACCTGTGGCTCAAGTGGCTAAGTCGCCAGCCACATACACCTGAGCTGGCAGGGATTCGAATCCAGAGTGGATGGCTGCAGCCGAAAAATAGCCAGGAGTTGTGGCGGGCACCTGTAGTCCCAGCAACTCGGGAGGCAGAGGCAGGAGAATCGCTTGAGCCCAGGAGTTGGTGGTTGCTGCGAGCTGTGATGCCACAGCACTCTATCCAGGATGACAGCTTGAGGCTCTGTCTAAAAAAAAAAATATATATATATATATCTAAAAACTAACTCTGCATGTGTTTTAAGTGTATTATCTTTTCTGTATTTCACAGAATTTCGTACTGGAAAAACACAGCTCTCTCATACCCTCTGTGGTAAGGACACGTAACATTAATAATAATAATCATAGCTATTACTTAGTAAGTATCTACTATATGCCTGATACTTTAGATCAGGCGTCCTCAAACTTTTTAAACAGGGGGCCAATTCACTGTCCCTCAGACTGTTGGAGGGCCGGACTATAGTTTAAAAAAAAAACTATGAACAAATTCCTATGCACACTGCACATATCTTATTTTGAAGTAAAAAACAAAATGGGAACAAATACAATTCACACCAACGCTTGTGGCCCACGGCCCGTAGTTTGAGGACCCCTGCTTTAGATAATCTCATGTAATCTGAACATATTTGCAAGAAAACTAAAACTCGTGAGATTAAGTAAACTACTCATGGTTACGTAGCTGGTCTTTGGACATGTGATATTTGAGGTAATACTGTATGTGCTGTACTGTGAACACCTAAATGGAAATAGGGAGAAGATACATGGAAATTTGAACATGTTGGTGAGGAGTCTCAATTTTCCCCATTCCATCTTTTCTATATCTTTTTGACATGAATGAAGCAAAATAGTTTGAGGTCTAGAATACTTACTTTCCATGGACTTAAGTTGTCCCTAAGAGAAATAAAAAATAATTTTTGACTGGGTGTGGTGGCCCATACCTATAAATCCTAGCACCCTGGGAGGCCGGGGTGGGAGGATTGATTGAGGTCAAGAGTTCCAGACCAGCCTGAGCAAAAGCGAGACCCTGCTTCTACCAAAAAATAGAAAAAATGGGCAGCACCTGTGGCTCAGTGGGTAGGGCGCTGGCCCCATATACCAAGGGTGGCAGGTTTGAACCTGGCCCCAGCCAAACTGCAACAAAAAATAACTTGGCAGGCTCAGCGCCTGTGGCTCAACGGGCTAAGGCGCCAGCCACGTACACCTGAGCTGGCGGGTTCGAATCCAGCCGGAACCCATCAAACAACAATGATGGCTGCAACAACAAAAAAAAATGGCTGGGCGTTGTGGCGAGTCCCTGTAGTCCCAGCCACTTGGGAGGTGGAGGCAAGAGACTCGCTTGAGCCCAGGAATTGGAGGTCGCTGTGAGCTGTGATGCCACAGCACTCTATCCAGGGTGATAGCTTGAGGCTCTGTCTCAAAAACAAAAACAAAAAAAAACAAAAAAAATAATAACCGGGCATTGTAGCAGGCGCCTATGGTCCCAGCTACTTGGGAGGCTGAGGCAAGAGAATTGCCTAAGCCCAAGAGCTGGAGGCTGCTGTGAGTTGTGAAGCCACTGCACTCTACCGAGGATGATAAAGTGAGACTCTGTCTCAAAAAAATAAAATAAAATAATAAAAAAACTAAAAATACGAAAAAATTATTTGGGCATAGTGTTATGCACCTGTAGTCCCACCTACTTGAGAGGCTGAGGCAAGAGGATCACTTGGGCCCAGGAGTTTTGGTTGCTGTGAGCTATGATGATGCCACTACATAGCAACAGAGTGAGACTCTGTCTCAAAAGAGTGATACCCCTACAAAGCAACCAAGTAAGACTCTGTCTCAAAACAAATAAATAAATAAATAAAATGTAAAAAAAATTGCTAGGGGAGGTAGCTCAGCCTGTAATCTTAGCAGTCTGGGCAGTTGAGACTTGAACTCAAGAGTTCAAGATTAGCCCGAGCAAGAGTGAGACCCTGCCTCTAGTAAAAAATAGAAAAATTAGCCAGGTGTTGTGGCAGTCACTTGTAGTCCCCTCTACTCAGGAGATTGAGGTAGGAGGATTGTTTGAACCCAGGAATTTGAGGTTGCTGAGAGCTAAACTGATGCCATGGCACTCTAGCCCAGGCAACACAGTGAAACCCTATTTCAAAACAAAAATAAAAATAAATAAAAAAGAAATAATGATAATGCCAAATCTTAGTTTTGTTTTGAGAAAACAATGAAATAATGCATATTTTATTGGTACAAAGTATCTCCTTAGGGTTAACTGCTACTACATAAAAAATAAAAGCATTTTTAAAATTTGACATATATTAATTAAAATATAACTTAAATGAGTTATATAGCATAAATTGTATCTGTGATTATTTCTTATAAAAAGAAAATAATTCTTAAATTCTACTTTCATTCTTTGGGAAAACGTCATGAATATCTCCCCTCGTGAGGGATATTGAAATTATTTGTTGAATTACTACTATTCTGGCAGAATACTTATAATTTCACTTCTGGTTAAGTCATATGAAAATAACACATGCTGTTTAGAAATTAAAGGATCAGCATGGTGGCTCACACCTGTAAACCTAGTGCTCTGGGAAGCTTGTGGTGGATGGATTGCCTGAGCTCCGGAGTTTGAGACCAGCCTGAGCAAGAGTGAGACCCCGTTTCTAAAAAAAAAAAAATAGCCAGGTGTTGTGGTGGATGCCTGTAGTCCCAGCTACTTGGGAGGTTGATGGAAGAGAATCACTTGAGCCTAAGAGTTTGAGGTTGCTGTGAGCTATGACACCAGTGTACTCAACACCAGGGAACTAAGTGAGACTATCTCAAAAAAAAAGAAAGAAAGAGAGAAAAAGAGAAAGAAACTAAAGGATCATGACTCTTTAGTTTGCTAAATTTACTTAAGAGTTGAAACCAGCATAAATGCCATGTTTATTTATACATTCCTTTGCACAAAGTTTATGTACTATTAATATTGATTTTTTAAATTGCTTCCTAGTGACAGCTCAACTTCCAGGAGCTCGTGGCTACCCAGGAGGAAAGATAATCTTCATTGATACAGAAAATACTTTGTAACCCTTTTATTTAAACAAATTACTAACATAATAGTATGATACAGTAATGTTACAAAAGAGTTTATTTGAGATAACTATTTTTGTGATCTTCTCATAAACCAGCAATAATAAGAAAAGCCAAAAGGAAAACTATTACTGGTCAGCTTCTCAAATCACTTTTTATTTAATTAGGTTTTACTTTTCCACTTGGATTTGGTATAAAACTGTAAAATGAATAGAGGAGAGGAGATGATATCATCCATTTTTAATCCTTTTACTTCTTCAAAGATTTTGGTTAATAGAAAGAAGATTAATGACTCACTCAAAGTCATGGTCTCAAATAAAGGGAAAAGTATGATGAGTTCAAAAGCACAGAATGAAAAAAGGGCAGAACCTGCTTGGGTAACAGAAAGAATTGCGGTTTAATTAAATTGTAAAGTATTCCAGAATACAAGGCTAGAAAGGTGATTGAAGTCTTAGACATGAAGGGCTTTGAAACCAGGTGGTGGGTATAAATTTGATCCCTCTAGGCAAGTAATAAGAACTTGATCTAGGTTGGAAGCAGTAGGAATAAAAAGAAAAGGACTGGAAATAGCAAGGAAATTGATAGGATTTGATGACTCTATTTTTTAGACAAGTAAAGAGGTTTGAAAAATCATTCTCAGGTTTTGTCTAGATACTGGGAGAATAATGATACTAATGATAGAATTGGGTAGATCATGTTTCAGAGAAAGGTGATGTTTCATATTGATGTGTTGAATATGAGCTACAGGAGGATATCCAGATGTCAATTGGAAATGTTGGATTCATCTTGGAAAAGGGGAAGGCCAGAGATATGGATGAATTAACCAAAGGGGAAAGAGAATTTACAGAGAAAGGAAAGAGATCTGAGAACGTAACTTTGGGTTATGCCCATATTTAGGAAGAAGAACCCACAGAGACGGCGGAAGTAGAAGGAAATCTGGTTGCAAAAACCAAACAAAAAGAATGTTCTGAGGAAAAAAATAAAATAGGGAGCAATGTTACATGCAGAGAGAGGGGTAGTTCATAATTGACCAATAAATGAAAGAGGAAATACAATAGTTTGAGGACATATCAATCAGGTTCAGAGGAAATTTTTTTGTTTAAGAGATAAGATTCCCGGCTCGGCGCCTGTGGCTCAACAGGCTAAGGCGCCAGCCATGTACCCTGAGCTGGTGGGTTCAAATCCAGCTCGGCCTGCCGAACAACAATGACGGCTGCAACCAAAAAATGGCCAGGTTTGTAGTGGGCGCCTGTAGTCCCAGCTACTTGGGAGGCGGAGGCAGGAGACTCGCTTGAGTCCAGGAATTGGAGGTTGCTGTGAGCTGTGACGCCTATCCAGGGTGACAGCTTGAGGCTCTGTCTCAAAAAAAAAAAAAAAGAGATAAGATTCCCTTATGTTGCCCAGACTGGTCTCAAACTCCTGATCTGTTTTCTGTAGTGTTGGGATTACAGAGTAAGCCACTGTACCCAACTGGAAATTCCTTTTTTTTGAGACAGAGTCTCACTATATGGCCCTCAGTAGAGTGTCGTGGTATCACAGCTCATGGCAACCTCAAACTCTTGGGCTTAAGCCACTCTCTTGCCTCAGTCTACTGAGTAGCTGGGACTATAAGCACCTGCCACAACGCCAGTTTGTTGTTGCAGTTGTCATTGTTGTTTGGCAGGCCCGGGCTGGGTTTGAACCCACCAGCCCCAGTGTATATAGCCAGCACATTTGCTGCTGAGCTACAGGCACCCAGCCTAACTATCCAATTTAGAAAACCTTGTTGTGTGGCTCAGCGGGCTAGGGCGCCAGCCCCGTACACCTGAGCTGGCGGGGTTCGAATCCAGCCGGGGGCCCACCAAACAACAATGACGGCTGCAACCAAAAAAATGGCCGGGCATTGTGGCAGGCGCCTGTAGTCCCAGCTACTTGGGAGGCGGAGGCAGGAGACTCGCTTGAGCCCAGGAATTGGAGGTTGCTGTGAGCTGTGATGCCACAGCACTCTACCCAGGGTGACAGCTTGAGGCTCTGTCTCAAAAAAAAA
>CAUYON010010544.1:0-27140 GCA_963573935.1 Arctocebus calabarensis | reverse complement strand
AAAACAAAAAAATAGCCGGGCGCTGTGGCGGGTGCCTGTAGTCCCAGCTACTAGGGAGGCTGAGGCAGGAGAATCGCTTAAGCCCAAGAGCTGGAGGTTGCTGTGAGCAGTGTGACGCCACGGCACTCTACCCAGGGCGATAAAGTGACAAACTCAAGTAAACATTGGCTTTGCCACAGGACAGTCTGTGTTTAGTTAAATTCAGCCGAGGTGTATTGAGTGTGTAATGTGCTAAGATGTGTGTCAGGCTTTCGGAGGTCAAAAATGAAAACATGATCTCGCCCTCAAGAAGGTCAGTGTATAGTGGAAGAGGCTGACCCACAAGCAGGTAACTTCAATGGAATGCGATCCAACGTAAGACAGAGGTGTGTTCTGATTGTTCCACACAGAGGCACGTCACTGCCATGCTGGTAGTGTCTTAAAAGGCATCCTAGAGAAGATGAAATTTAAAATAGAGCCTAGAGATGAGTGAGCCAGTTGAAGCAGTGAGAAGAATAGAAGCAATGCTGTGGAATCAGGAGACAGTTTAGTGGATGTTCTGCTCGAGTAGAGGGAATTGGCCGCAGTTGTGCTAGAACACCAGCCCGGAGCAGAAGGACACTTTTAACGCTGCTTTTATGATATCCCCTAACGTCATAGATCGTCAGACTTACCCTTTGGATACCTTGAGTGTTATGGAACATACAAGGCAGGAAATGAGGTGGGGATGGCTGTCCCTGATAGAGGAAATAGCACTTGCAAACCATTAGCAATGTGAGAGCAAGTAAATTGGAAACTGTTTTGACTTACCAAGCAGGTAGTTTATTATGCTTTAGTTTGCAATACTTATTTTATGCTGCATTTTAGTTTTATATGCATTTATTTCATAATCAGATCTAAATGAATATTTTATGTTTTTTCAGAAGTCAAGAATATTTCTTAGTCATGAAAATATTTGTATTAGATAAATACTAATATTTTTAGCACTATTATGAACCAGTGTTTTTAATCCTGCACCAATTTTTTTTGTTGTTGTTGTTATTGTTTGGGATTCACTGAGGGTACAAAGAATTCAGCTACACTGATCGCAGTTGTTAGGTAAAGTCCCTCTTATAATTGTGTCCCAACCCCAAAAGTTGTGCCATACACCGTAACCCTCCAGCCCCTCCCGCCTCCCCGCTCCCCGCTCCCTCGTTCCTTATCCCTCACCTCGTATTAGATCATCTACTGCCTTCATATTAGAATTGATGCTTCTCCATTCTTGTGATGCTTTACTAAGAAGAATGTGTTTCACCCCAATCCAGGTTAATACAAAAGATGTTAAGTCTCCACCTTTTTTAATGACTGAGTAGTAGTCCGTGGTGTACATAGACCACAGCTTGTTAATCCATTCCTGAGTTGGTGGGCAGTGAGGTTGTTTCCATAACTTAGCAATTATAAATTGAACTGTGATAAACAACATCCTTACAATAAAATGATTTTTTTTTCTTCTGGGTAGATGCCTAGCAATGGGATTGCAGAATCAAATGGTAGGTCTAATTTGAGTGCTTTGAGGATTCTCCGTACTTCCTTCCCAAAAGGTTGTATGGTCTGCAGTCCCACCAGCGGTGTAAAAGTGTTCCCTTCTCTCCACATCAATGCCAGCATCTGCAGCTTTGAGACTTTGTAATGTAGGGGACCATTCCTTATTGGAGTTAGGTGCTATCTCAGGGTGTTTTTTTTTCTTTTTTTTTTTTTTAAGAGATGAAGTCTCACTCTGTCACCCTTGGTAGAGTGATGTGGCATCACAGGTCACAGCAACCTCCAGCTTTGGGGCTTAGGCGATTCTCTTGTCTCAGCCTCCCAAGTAGCTGGGACTACAGGCGCCCGCCACAACACCTGGCTATTTTTTGTTGCAGTTTGGCTGGGGCCGGGTTCAAACCCACAACCCTCAGTATATGGGGCCTCTGCCCTACTCACTGAGCCACAGGCACTGCCCATCAGGGTGGTTTTGATTTGCATTTCACTGATGATTTGAACACCACTCTTTTTTAAAACATCTATTCTTTGGACTACAAATAAATTTTAGTGGAAATTTGATCTTATAAATCATTCTGCTCTATGTTTGTCTCTTTTGTTCATGGAAAGTAGGTATTATCTAACAATTCCTCAAGGTGTGAAGGACCTACAGGATTTCTTTTTCAGCTAGTTTGTTATTAAATGGACAGAAATACTTCATATGTGCAGATAATATGATTCTCATCATAGTATAAGAGCCATAATTCTGTTGTACGAATATTTCAGAGTGTCTGATTACAATGTCCTTTTCCACTTGGAGAAGTCTATGTTGAACTTTATCCAAGACACCTCTTCGGAATTGCTTCCTCCAAAAATAGCACTGTAATGGTGTCTGTATTTCAAAACATCTATAAATGAAATTGCAGGGTATTCACCTGTTTATTTAATTGTATGCTCACTAGAAGAAGTTTAATAGAAGAAGGTTACCTTCTCCAAAAGGGAGAGAATGAATATGAGTCTTCCTTGAGCACCCAGACCAGTCACACTTCTTCACTGGAAACACTTCACAGAACCCTGTTCCATTTTTTCAGAGTACTCCCTCACTTTGTAAATATGTGTTAGTATATGTGTTTGATTAGTACCCTCCTAAACTATGTGCCACTTGAGATCAGGGACTATGTGCATTTCTGTTCTCTCTCATATCCTTGCCACAGTGCCTGGCACATAGTAGGCCCTCAATAAAGATTTGTTGAATAATGACAAATACATACCTCCCGTGTGCCAGGTACTTTATGAACGAGTAGAAACGTTGAGATAGTCGTGTGTTTATAACTGTGTTAGCATCACAGAAGTTCCTGGTGAACGTGGGTTCTGTTAGCATGTCTTTCACAGCACACTGGACAGACCTCTTGGACATCCCGGCCAGCGATAGTGGAAGTGTGCCTGTGGCAAAGACACTTACTAACTCCCTTCCTGTTCTCTTTCCAGTACCTCCCCCCGGTGGACAGCAGGTCCAGTTCGGGGTTTGTGGGGCTGAGGAACGGTGGTGCCACGTGCTACATGAACGCCGTCTTCCAGCAGCTGTACATGCAGCCCGGGCTCCCTGAGGTGATCTCCTTCCTGTCCTGCTTGGTGAAACACACATGCATTGCAGGAAATTATTACATACTTTTTTAGTGCTTTTAGGGTTTGCTAAAACTAGACCTACAACATAACTAGGGATTCTGAAACTTCATAGACATGTTGTTCATAGTCACATACGTTTTATAAATCTCATTCCTGTTGGAATGAGCTGCCTTTATTACAGATGGACTTGATTTTTAAACTCCAAAGTTATTCTCAAATAAAATTACTAACGTTGTTACTGCTTTAGAAATAGGTAGGCGCTATCATCATTGTATGGTGATATAGTAGTGACGGATGACAGTAGTTCTGAGAGTATTCCATGGGTTGCACTTATTTTTTGTGGAGATCCAGGTGTTACTAGACCAGTTTCGGATAATCAGACAGAGGCTCACAGACACGATCTCCCAGTTACACCTGCTAGCAAACACTGAAGCTGACCGTCTGCATAGGTGTGGCCACATCCAGACGTCCATGGAAAACAGCACATGGCGCTCTCGTGGACACGGGTCAAGGTTTCCTGGGAAGCAGCTGAATGTTTCTAACGCCTGCGTTTCGGTTCTTTGTAGGCGCTGCTCTCAGTAGATGACGACACGGATAACCCAGACGACAGCGTGTTCTACCAGGTGCAGTCTCTCTTTGGGCATCTGATGGAGAGCAAGCTGCAGTATTATGTGCCTGAGAACTTTTGGAAGGTATCTCATCCAGGAATTCTCCACATTTAAAGATATTAGATACTTGGAGTTTGGCCACTGTTTTTCCTAGTGACAAGGTTGCTTGGGTTTATTAACCCTGGACTATTAAAGGATTGGCCATGCTATTCTTCTTGCAGTTGTTCTTGGTCATATGACTTTAATCTTGAGAGTAGTTACTCAGTTCCTGGGGATTTTCTAATCTTAATTGTTTTCAGTATTTTTCATAATTCTTACTTTAGTTCTTTGAAATGTTTGAACCTGTGCCAAGTTCACCAATCCCTTTATAATAAGAGCATTATATGTAAACATTACTTTACTGTGTTTCACATATTGGAGAAATACCTTATGTTTTTCCCCCAGAGGTTGGTTAGTTTCTAAGGGAAAGGCTCTCTTTTCCATGGCCTTAGCTCTCACCTTGCACTCACGTCTGTGCTCAGAGACTTCTCGTGATCACGGGGGAAGCATGCAGGCCAACACGCTTGGTGCAGAAACTTGGTTTCAGAAGCACTTGAGTACTCTTCACATTCCATTTCTACTACATTGAGGAATTGATACTTTTCCTTAAAAAACATGTTTGATTTTTGTTCTATAGATTTTCAAGATGTGGAACAAAGAGCTTTATGTGAGAGAGCAGCAGGACGCGTATGAGTTCTTCACTAGCCTCATTGATCAGATGGACGAATATCTCAAGGTGGTGAGAGTTCCACTTTCCTTCTGACTCTCTCAGACTTGAATAACAGTATCTTAGAATTGGGGGTTACTGTGAAAGTGACAGATCAGAAATTAACAACTCAATTATGATTTATTTCTTCTGGGTTTAAACATGGATCACTACGTTGTATTTTTCTTTTCTACATTCATCTAAATTTTAACAAGTATGTAATTCTTCATCTGTGCTACATAATAATAATAATCCTTTGTACCCACATATTTTACTGCATATCCATTGAAGGGCTGTTTCACTGCAGCTAGAGGGCTTCCGTCCCCAGTGAGGAAGCAGATGGCCCAGTGCAAAACAGCCTTGAAACTGAGGGAGTCCTCTGGCAAAGGGGACAAAGGGACCAGATTACAAAGCCAATAACGCAGTGGTTGCGATGTCAGCCACATACATCGAGGCTGGCTGGTTCGAACCCAGCCCGGGCCAACTAAAACAACAATGGCAACTGCAACAAAAAATAGCCAGATGTTGTGGCGGGCGCCTGTGGTCCCAGCTACTTGGGAGGCCGACGCAAGAAAATCGCTGAAGCCCAAGAGTTTGAGGTTGCTGTGAGCTGTGACACCACAGCACTCTACCAAGGGTGACATAGTGAGAATCTGTCTCGAAAAAAAAAAAGTGATTAGTGGTGCTGTTTAATCCCAAAGCCTCAACCTCACTCTGGTAAAACGTGCGGCCGTCTCCCTCAGTGGTACTGCCTTCCAGGATTGCCTGTCACCACGTCAGCACTGGCCTTCCATCTGCAGGCATAGTGTTTTCCTGTTCTTAAAATAAGTTATGGATTTGTGATGTCTGTCTGCAAGGAAAAAGACTGTAGAGAGTTGCTGCTAGTGTGGTGATTGTGGCACAGGGAGAAGACTCAGAGCTGTCTCGGAGAACGCTCTCCTCATCAGCTCTGCCTCTTCCTGCTCTTTGGATGGTTTGATCACTTGCTCTGGGTCTGTTGATGGGCCACTAACCCCCATTTGTCAGTGGTGAAACTGCCAAAAGACTGATTTTATTTTGGTGGTTAAACTGAAGTCTATGTTTTAGCGTAGGCCTAAATAAATTTCTGTGTACCTCTAAGTTCTAGGGGCATCTACTAAAATTTCAACTTTTTCTTCCAACAGAAAATGGGAAGAGACCAAATTTTTAAGAATACTTTTCAGGGCATTTATTCTGATCAGAAGATCTGTAAAGACTGTCCTCACAGGTTAGTGCAGGTATCACTGACATAAAAAAAATAGTAATCATTTCTGAATGATTTTTCTACTATGTTGTGAATTTTACATTTGTTGAAAGAGTTAGAAATCTGTCTTTCAGGCTCAGCGCCTGTAGCTCAGCTGTTAGGGCGCCAGCCCCATACACCAGAGCTGGCGGGTTCAAATCCAGCCTGGGATTCACTGACGGCTGCAACCAAAAAAAACGGCCAGGTGTTGTGGGCGCCTGTAGTCCCAGCTACTTGGGAGGCTGAGGCAAGAGAATCACTTAAGCCCAAGAGTTGGAGGTTGCTGTAAACTATGACACCATGGCACTCTACACAGGGCAACATAATGAGACTGTCTCAAAAATATATATATATATATATGTTTTTCAATGGATTTATAAATATTTAATGAATGAAATTTCTGTGGTTTCCATTCCCAAAATTCTATTGTGATCTTAAGAAAATATTTGTTGAAGTATGTAATTTTAATCAATTCTAAATTGTCACAGTTTGGTGTTTTTACTTGAGTATACTTTTAAAAGGTTGAGGGAAGGCAAATGTTAATTTCATAATTAAGAATGTGGGTCTGTGTTCAAGCTCAGGGAATACCGTACTTACAGGAGTGTTTTAATTTCTTCATTGATCACGGGTTTTCTGTTGTTTCCTGATCAGATATGAACGTGAGGAAGCTTTCATGGCTCTCAATCTGGGAGTTACTTCTTGTCAGAGTTTGGAAATTTCTCTGGACCAGTTTGTTAGAGGAGAAGTTCTAGAGGGAAGTAATGCGTACTACTGTGAAAAGTGTAAAGAAAAGGTATCATGTTTGGTCTTTGGCCTTTTTCAAAAGTAAGATTAATTTGTTATTCATGTAGTGCATCTTTTGTTTTACGTAAGGTCATTATCGAGCTGCTGTCGGTACTTGCGTTAGATGGTGTAATTACTTGTTTTCGCGTGGGTAGGAAAGGCTTTGCATTCATTACTTTGGTGTTTTATTTCCTTCATAGAGATAATTGATTTTTTTGCTTTTCTTTAGAGAATAACGGTGAAAAGAACCTGTATTAAGTCTTTACCTAGTGTCCTGGTAATTCACCTAATGAGATTTGGATTTGACTGGGAGAGTGGACGCTCCATTAAATATGATGAACAAATAAGGGTAACATTTCTTCTTCTTAAAATTGTTCACAGACATTACTTCATGCACTTCTTCTTTTTTTCCTGCTTCTGTTTTCAGATTCATCTACCACTTGAAAGGGTGCGGGCTTAGCGATCTAAGGGCGCACGGCCACCTTCAGTAGCTGCTAGTAGACTAGGCAGGTCTGTGAGCAGCTGTTCTCATTTCCAGCAGTCCGTTGTCCTAGTGATCTGCGGGAGAGAACATGCTGCCCTTAAGGCTCAAACCAGAGGCTCCTTATGCTCTCCCAGACTTGGCCTTTGTGAGATTCTGTATGTGAATTAAAGAGGTAGTTATTGCTAGCCTAAGTTAGGATAACACATCCTCTTATTTGTCTCTGACTTAATTAGGCACTGCTGCGTGTATCAGTAGTTCACATTAATGTGGTCTTCTTGCTTTTACACAGTTTCCTTGGATGCTGAACATGGAGCCTTATACAATGTCAGGAATGGCTCGCCTGGATTCATCTTCTGAAGTTGGTGAAAATGGGCGAAGCATGGATCAGGGAGGTGGAGGATCCCCACGAAAAAAAGTTGCCCTCACAGAAAATTACGAACTTGTTGGTGTCATTGTACACAGTGGGCAGGCACACGCAGGCCACTACTATTCCTTCATTAAGGACAGACGGTAAGGGTTGCTCGAGGCCGTGCCCACTCCCTGTGCCCTGCCACCGGCCTGCGCTCTGCTCCTACCCTCCTTTATCTTCCATACTTACCTTTATGATGCAAAGAAAATGTTGTTCTTGGATCTTCACTCTGAATTTTGAAAGCTTAGTATAACTTTTTTCCCTTCAATTTATTTGAAAAGCTGTTTTAGAAATCCTAATAACTGTTACTACATTTTTCTTAAAGATTTCAAATAGTACTTACCTGCTTTATTTGTAGACAATACTTAGAGACAAATGCTGGGCATGAGGGTGTTTAGTTTATAACCTTACAACGTCTGCTCTCTGGGATCCAGGGGGTGCGGAAAAGGAAAGTGGTATAAATTTAATGACACGATTATAGAAGAATTTGACTTGAATGATGAGACCCTGGAGTATGAATGCTTTGGAGGAGAATATAGACCGAAAGTTTATGATCAAAGTAAGTATTTACAAATGGATATTTTTATTAGTTTTTTAAAATTTGTGGCTTTGTATAAAACTGGAAGACCTTTTCTTTGCATAAAAATACAGTATATTTTTATTCTTATAATACTTCTGCTTTATAGAACCATGAACTCTTTGATAGCCAGAGTGAAGATGTTCAAGCTGCTTCTAAAAAAAATCTTTAAATAATTTTTTGCAACAGGGATAATAGACATGAGAAACTCTGGAAAGGTGGGAGGGTAGAGTGATAAAAAATTACCAGTTGGTTACAGTGTATACTATTCAGGTGGTGAGTACATTGAAAGCCCAGATGTGACCACTGTACAATATACCCAAGTAACAAAAATTGCATTTGTACCCCCTAAATCTTTGAAAATTAAAATTTAAAAAAATGTTTCTTGCAATATCCTTGGGGATTAAGTGACCGAGGAGGAGTTAGTGGAAAAGATGAAATGAGTATCAAAGAAGAAACTAACAAATAAAGAAATTTAACTGTGAAAATAGTTTCAGAAGAAGTGGTTGTCCACTCACATTTATAAATTTCCTTTCTGCTTATATTAAGGAGTGATTAATTAGAGAAGACATTTCTAGCACCTGTGCTTTTGAAGCCATATTTGTTAAGAGCAGTACGATCCTTTGCCCCACAACCTCTACCCCAGGGGGAAAATCATCAGGAATATTATATTACAGTATCCGATTAGAGTTTCCCATTTGAGAAAAACCATTTGGCAAAGACTTAGCATTTCTAAAAGGTGATTTTGAGATCTTCTAGGGGCCTTTATAAATTTCTACCTGCACTGGATTCAGTGTGTTGAATCTTTTGAACTGTGCCCATATATTTTCTCATAGTGCTGAACAACCTTCGTGTGGAATGTAACATCATTGCCAGAATTTACCTAGATTTGGCTGATCTTTGCAGAGATGCTTACATGTGGCCAATTAAGATCCCATCCTGTGTTACGGACTACCTTCTTGATATTGCTTTGCTTTTGGGCCCTTTTACTTGAACTTAGACTTCTCTAGAATATTTACCCTTCTCTAGAATATTTACCATTTTTGCCTTATTCCCTGCCCATATCACCTCCTAAGTGAGGGATCTGTTTAGGCAAAGACCTGAAGTGTCCATCCTGCCTTCTTTTTTCTAAGTGGAACTCTGGAAAGACCCCCATTTTGCTAACACTTTTCATTTAGCAAATTCAGTGATAGTTACTTGCTGATTCATGGGCCCTTTGTTTTCTTCTTTTTTTTTTTTTCTTTTTATTTTGTAGAGACAGAGTCTCACTTTATTGCCCTCAGTAGAGTGCTGTGGCATCACAGCTCACAGCAACCTCCAACTCCTGGGCTTAGGCGATTCTCTTGCCTCGGCCTCCTGAGCAGCTGGGATTACGGGCTCCCGCCACAACGCTCAGCTATTTTTTTGTTGCAGTTTGGCTGGGGCCGGGTTTGACCCCGCCACCCTCAGTATATGGGGCTGGCACCCTGCCCACTGAGCCACAGGTGCTGCCCAGGCCCTTTGTTTTCAGTTGTTAAGACAAAAAAACCTTTTTTTATTTACAAAGACTTCTTTTCTCGATATCTTGTTATAAAGCAAACCCATATACTGATGTTCGCCGGAGATACTGGAATGCTTACATGCTCTTCTACCAAAGGGTGTCTGATCAGAACTCCCCAGTATTACCAAAGAAAAGTCGAGTCAGTGTCGTACGGCAGGAAGCTGAGGATCTCTCCCTGTAAGTGTTTCTTCTGTATAACACGCTGTGTGGTTTCAGTAGATGATATTGTGATCTTTGCGAATACACTACTTGGGATTTAAAGATAATTAACTGGCTCAGCACCTATGGCTCAACAGGTAAGGCATCAGCCACGTACAACCCAGGCCCGCCAAACAGCAATGGTGGCTGCAACCAAAAAAAAATGGCCGGGTGTTGTGCTGGGCGCCTGTAGTCCCAGCTACTTGGGAGGCGGAGGCAGGAGACTCGCTGAGCCCAGGAATTGGAGGTTGCTGTGAGCTGTGATGCCACAGCACTCTATCCAGGGTGACAGCTTGAGGCTCTGTCTCAAAAAAAAGGTAATTGACTAAGCCAGACTGAAATTCTAAAAAGAGCTCCAAAAGGAGAAAATACATACATGCCTTTTCTTATTTCTCTTTGGCCATTATTTCCTTTGCAAGAGGTTATTTCGTATTTAGAAATATGCATGCAAGCTATTTCACTCAGAGTTCTCAATTTACAATTGAGATCTTTTTTTGTTTAACTTTGGCAGCTTTTATTGAACACACTTTATGTCCAAAGCATACTATGCCAACCCTCAGAACGTTGTATTTTTAAACGTCATATTATAAGTGAATTCACCTTTTAATATATTGGATCAGGAAAGTATACAATTTATTTTTTTCACTTAAGAAATGTGATAAAATATGGTTTATTAAATTTGAAAACTTGGTTCTATACTTTGTTATAAGGCTTTGAGTATGTGTATCCAAGATCAGTTGATTTCACTCCTTTTGATGGCTATGATGGCTAGAAAAAATTCTTCATAGTAATAAGTAAAAAGAAATCATTTTGTGCTTATTGAATTATGGTACTCAGCTTTAAATCCCATATGCCAATTAAGTAAAAATTTGTGTTAAAATGTGCCCTATAATTTTTCATGTCAGTTCTCTAAATTAATTACAAAGTGTTACATTTTTTAATTTTTTAATTGATAACCTTGTAATTGTACGTATTTATGGGGTCCAATTTGCTGTTTCAATACATGTATACATTGAACAATGATAAAAACATTTATTTTCAAGTCTAATGTCCTGTTTGTGTGAGTTCAGCAAGTTTCAGTAACTACTAAACCAACAGTTAGCTAAGTGTTCTGATGCTCTCATAGGTCAGCTCCGTCTTCCCCAGAAATCTCACCTCAGTCATCTCCTCGGCCTCATAGGCCTAACAATGACCGGCTCTCTATTCTAACCAAGCTGGTTAAAAAAGGTGAGAAGAAAGGACTGTTTGTGGAGAAAATGCCTGCTCGAATATACCAGGTAAGAACTATGTAAAAAATTCTAAAGTAGATGTCAAAATTTATCTCATAGGTCCAGAAGAACTCCTGCTTGGCCCACTGGATTAGCTGTACCTCTGTGCCTTGTCTTACCCACCTTGTCATGAATTTTTTTATGCCGGACCTCAGAGGTGGCCAGACAGCTAGTGCCAGAGTGCTAAAATGTGAATGTAAGCACACACTCAGGATTGGCCAGCGCGGTCACTGACGTACTGGGTGGTTATGTGACATCATGAACAGGGTGGTGGGGGACAGGCAGTAAAGAAACTTACTTTATCTGGAGAGGAAAACAATTTAAGGCTCCTAAACTTTTAAGATTAATATAACGATGACCATTATTTCTTATATACCTACTTTGTGCTATGTGCTTTAAACAAGTCTCTAGTTCTTAAAAGACTCTTGTGGAGTAGCAAGTTTTGTTCCCATTTTTCAGTTGGAAAAACTGAGGTCCAGACAAAGAAAAATGACCTGCCAGTGTCACAGAGCAAGGATTTAAATCCAGAAGTGTCTCACTACCCAGTCCCAACTTCATACACTACATAATCCAAAGCTAAGGCAAAGAATTTAAGAAAAATACAGAATCTGTCTTTAAGGAAAAGAGAATTAAGCCATCTGATGATACAAGGGAAACACCGAGTTGGTTGTATTTGGGAAAGTTCTGTTTGTCCCTCCTACCCAAAATACATTAAGTTAGAATTCAGTTGTCCTTCACATGGTGGTTTTTCTGAATTTCCAAAATGGTTTGGTTTAATTGTTTATCTTTTTTATAGCATCTTATGTTTGAAAGGAAGGTTTTCTCCTTTTTCACAGTTTAAAAGAAGGGAATTATAAGCCCTTTTTACGTAATTACATCCCTGGAATGTCCTCTATATTTTGGCTATTTTACACAGTTTCTTAAAAATAATTAGTAATTATCTTTTGTAGATGGTGAGAGATGAGAACCTGAAGTTTATGAAGAACAGAGATGTGTACAGTAGCGATTACTTCAGCTTTGTGTTGTCTTTAGCATCATTGAATGCCGTAAGTAGCTAGTGGGACTGTAAGTAAAGAAATAAGAAAGGATTATAGTTACGTATCTTTTAGCTAAAATATTCAGTGACTTGTCCTCACTCCTAGTTGTTAGCATTCAGATTAAATGCAAAAAAAAAAGTCCCCTTGCTGGTGGTGATAGGAACCTGCAGGCAGCATTCAGATCGTGCAGTGTGGATTGTGAGTGGGTGTGGGCGTCCACATGCCGGCCTCCAGTGACACACGAGGGTGTGTCAGGGAGATGATCCATTTGTTACCATGTGTTACCGGACTCAAGGGTGACTTCAAAGTACTTATTTTACTTGAGTGCCATGATTATAACTTGCCCATAAGGAAAAAATATTCTTAGTCTCTTGATTACTTAACCTCCTGTGGTCTAAAAGCTCTATTTTGAGATTTCATAATAGAAATGAAGAGGCTGTCTTTTCTTTCTTTCTTTCTTTTTTTTTTTTTTGAGACAGAGGCCCTCTGTAGAGTGCCATGACATCACACCTCACAGCAGCCTCAAACTCCTTTGGACTTAAACGACTCTCCTGCCTCAGCCTCCCAAGTAGCTGGGACTACGGGTGCCTGCCACAATGCCCGGCTATTTTTTGGCTGTAGTTGGCATTGCTGTTTGTCAGGCCTGGGCTGGGCTTGAACCCACCACTTCTGGTGTATACGGCTGGCGCCCTAGCCGCTGAGCTACAGGCTCCAAGCCGGAGGATGTCTTTTCTTAACCTTTTAGAAAAATGGAAATAAAACAGTTTTCATGATGAACTGGCTAAGGTGTTTTTCTTAGTATTTATCTTATGTGTCATTATTATGAATTCATAGCAGTGTATAATAATCTATGAAACTTCTATGAAAAAGATTATCTGTTTTTTCTTCCTGTGTCTTAGACTAAGTTAAAGCATCCATATTATCCCTGCATGGCAAAGGTGAGCTTACAGCTTGCTATTCAATTCCTTTTTCAAACTTATCTACGGACAAAGAAAAAACTCAGGTGAGAAGTAGTGTATGTCTTTTGTGGCAAAAGGCACTGACTAATTCAATTAAATTATAAGTTAAATTTATAATTCCAAAATATTATGAAAGCAGATGACCAAATATGATCTCTATTTTAAAGAAACTTCTTACCTAATGGGAAGGATAGAGAAATAACCTGTGATGAGGCATAAATTCTGCATGTCTTTGGAAACTGAGCAAAATTGTATCCAGATACAGAGGTTAATTAGGGTAGGGTTTAAAGACAGTGATGTACTCAGAGGATTTGGAAAGGCAAAACTAGTGAAACACAGACAAATAATTGTGGGCAGAAGGGTAACAGGTAAGACTTGTTAAGGAGCCGTGAACGACTGGTTGTGTGTTACTGGTCCATGTAAGGGCCTCAGGAGAGCTGAGACTGAGTGTTGGATTTGGAGCTCGCTGAGTGCTAGTGCAGGAAGTTTGGGGGTTTTCCTGGGAGGTCAGTGAAGGTGAACAGAAAGGTGTGTTCAGAGTGATGCCTTAGACACTCTAGACACTGACTAACTCTTACTCCTCATTGGCTTTTATCTTCAGCAGCTGGTAAGGTGCCTGACACATTATAGGTTCTGGGTAAGCAGATTTTCAATGACAGATGAGTAATAATGGAGATCAGTCGGGCAGTGGTTTGTAAGATACCTGAAGGAGGTTAGATTCAAGGCGAGGAGATTAGTTAGAGTTTGGGGACAGATTGTGCAGTTAAGATACTCTTGAAAAGAGAACAAATGTCAACTTCATTTTTATTTGTAATGATCAAAGATACATTATTATTTGACTAAAAAAGAAGAAATAATGTGTTTCTTTACTATCTGGTAAAGGAAACTTAGTTACTTACATCTGTGAAATTTGCTCATGCTGTGTATACAAGTGCACACTGTTTCCATTGGGCATTGGGAGACTTGGGGAAGTGGTTGGAAGTTATGGGTAGTGCAGTCACTACACCTTTTTTCTGCCTGAATATTTTTATTCAGTAAAGTAGGGTATTAATGATTATTTCAGTAAAACATAAAGATGTCAGTGTAAGCTATTCTGAAAGTGGGCATTGTGTGAAGCACAACCTTTTCTCAGACCTTTTCTCCTATGGAGGTTGGTTGATGCAAATACAAAAGATAAAAGTGAAAGTCTAAGACTTGAGCTTCTTCACATGTTTTTGTTGGGAGAGGGGAGGCTGATTTATAACACAAGGAGCAAAAGAATGCAAAGCCTTGGCTTCTGGGGTGCATTGAGCCATGTTAGTGGGCAGTGGTTGAGTATTTCTTACCCCTCCATCCCACCCACTCTGGATGATGGATGGAGGATGAGGGTGGGAGGGAGTGGCACTCTGTGGGGTTATCTGCTTTTTTGATAAGGCTGACACTGAAAAATCAATCTTTTTGAAAAATTAATCTTTTTGTCTAATTACTTATTTCTTTAGAAACTTTTGCCGTCTGCTTTTTTTTATAGGGCTGACACTGAAGAATGGATTGCTACTATTGAAGCATTATTATCAAAAAGTTTTGATGCTTGTCAGTGGCTGGTTGAATATTTTATTAGTTCCGAAGGACGAGAATTGATAAAGTAAGTGTCAAGGTCAAATTTTTTTAAGTAAGAGAAATTTGTGTCTCTTCCAGTGATTTAGAGCATGAAACTATTTTTCTCATGAGAAATGATTGTAACTCTCTTCCCTGAAGTCATGAAGAGTCATTCCGCTCACTCCACAACCATCTCTTTTGGACATGGTCAGTGGTTGCGAGAAGAACGTGTGGAGCAGATCGCCCACTCACGTCTTTTGGCAAGAGGTTACTACACATTGTCTGTGCTTGGATTCTAGCTAAAAAGTTATTTTCCACAAATCTACTCATAGTACATTAGCCATGATAGTATATTTACCCGTGTACATATAATAAAAAAAATGCTTTGCCTTTTTTGGCAAACATTCAGAACACCCCATCACAGTGAATGTTCACCTCCCTTCCAGTCACCCTCACCAAGTCTGCTCTCTCATCCCTGGGGAGTTGAGCATCTTTCTGGAGACCCAGTGAGCACTGACTGTCCTGACTTTTCACTGCCTTGTCTCCCTTCTCAGCTTACCCCACTTCTGGTGAGTGACCTGGCCTCAGGCTTTCCTGGGAGGACAGATTAACAAACAGGCACCTCCTGGCTCCCGTCACGAGCTCCACACACCTACTAGAGTCTCTTCCCGTCTTGTCCTCCCCTCCTGATGTTTGGAGGTCGCGGCCTCTCCTCTGTCTAAATGTGCACACCTCCTACCAGAGTTGGCCCTTTAATTATCTCACTTTTTTCTTGCATCGTCACCTTGTAGAATTTTCTATCAGGTTACTTCTGTCAGCATACAGATAGGCTCTGATAATCTCTCAACTAAAACATACAGGGATTCAGAAGCACAAATCCCACCCACCAGGCATCCGCAGGCTGGTGGTGAGTCAGTGATCGGCCCCACCCTCCTCCCCTCACCTCTGCTGTGAGCTCCAGATGTTTACTTGCACAGCTCCATGCCTATTTCCTCCAACCTCTCCGTGAAGCAAAGTAGAGCACATTACTTCTCTGCTTACACATTCTTTAGTGGATTCATTCCTGTTGTGTTCATGATAAAATACAAAATCTCTGCCATAACCCTACTTCAGCAGTTCTCAACCTGTGGGTCACAACCCTTTTGTAACAATGAAAATACATCGGGCATTAGGAAAGTTGAGAACCACTGCCTTACTTGATCTGGCCTTTGTCTCCAGGCATGTGCTGTCTTGCTTCCTCCGGCTTGGCGGGCTTTTGCCTCCCCGGCTTGCTAGTTCCCTGAATGTGCCGAGCTTATTTTCCTGCCTCACATCTGGAACACTGTGCCGTCCTGTTTGCACAGGGAGCTCCGCCGCCTTCAGCTGTCGGCTTACACACCACTTACTCTCAGGCTGCCCTGCTCACCAGCCCGGCCAGCCTGCCTGTTCCTCCCCTGAGCTCCAGCCTCTTGGGGGGGAGTCTAGTCTGCCTGGCTCCTTCTTGTCCACACAGAGCCTGCAGATAGGAAGCACCCAAGCAGGCACTTACGCACGTGTGCGTGTATCCATGAAGAGGGAACTAATGAACGTTTCTTTTTTTTTTTTTTTTTTGAGACAGAGCCGCAAGCTGTCACCCTGGGTAAAGTGCCGTGGCATCACAGCTCACAGCAGCCTCCAATTCCTGGGCTCAAGCGAGTCTCCTGCCTCCGCCTCCCAAGTAGCTGGGACTACAGGCGCCTGCCACAATGCCCGGCCATTTTTTGGTTGTAGCCATCATTATTGTTTGGCGGGCCCGGGCTGGATTTGAACCCGCCAGCTCAGGTGTACATGGCTGGCGCCTTAGCCCGTTAAGCCACAGGCACCGAGCCTGAACGTTTCTTTGAAATGTCGTATGCCTCTCCCTTTAGAGTTTGTTTAGAGATGACCTTTCACCCATTTTTCCAGTTCAGTTCCAAAATATCCCCCACTAGGACCGAGTATTTTTCTAGCCATTAGAGTGTCATAGAATCATCTTCCATACGGAAGAAACATACGTTTTAGCCTACGTTTTATTCATTCCCTTATATCCAAGGAGGCTCACTCTATAATATCCAAAACACTCTGTAACTTCCTTTGGGAGTGTGTTCTGATTTCTTATTATTCCCAATGGCCAAGAATCTCATTGACTCACTTCATCCTGATAAGGCCGATTATAGTCTTTTTCTTTCTTTTTAAAGACCAATTACTCATCACTATCAATTCACATGTTTGAAAAATCTTTTTTGTTTCTTTAGAAAGTTTAAGTTCAACTGTCACTGTTATAGCTAGTTCCTGCTGCACTGATATTTTAGTAGCTGTGAATGTGAACAGGGTATTGTCTTTTAGATTAGCTCCTCAGTATAATCCTTTTTTTAAAATGCAATTATAATTTCACAAAATTAAATTCCTAATAAATATTGCTTACAAATTGATCCAAAGAATTCAGACTGCTGAAACAAAGGATGCTTTTTATGTTTTAAGAACTTTTCATTGTGGACAGTAGGCAGAATGAACCCTCTACTCCACCCATTCCCAGCTCAGGTTGTCAATATTTTTCCAGTCTTGTCTTGAGTTCAGGTGTCTCTCACACGCACTCACGTGCATGCTTTTCTTAACCTCTGTAGTTAGTATTTTAGGGTAAATTTCAGATATCAGACAATTTTACTATAAAATTTTTAGCATGTTTTCCCTAACAGATTAAAGTTTTAAAAAGGCCAGGTGGGGCAGCACTTGTGGCTCAGTGAGTAGGGTGCTGGCCCCATATACCGAGGGTGGCAGGTTCAAACCCCATCCCGGCCAAACTGCAATAAAAAAGTCTGGGTGCAGTGGCTCACACCTGTAATCCCAGCACCCTGGGAGGCCAAGGCAAATGAATTACTTGAGCTCACGAGTTCCAGACCAGCCTGACCAAGAGTAAGACCCTAAATCTACTAAAAATAAAAAAACAAGCTGGACATTGTGGTTGGTGCATGTAGTCCCAGCTGCCCAGGAAGCTGAAGTAAGATAATCCCTTGAGCCCAGGAGTTTGAGGTTGCTATTAGCTATGGTGCCACTGCACTCCAGCCTGGGCAACAGATTAAGACTCTGTCTCAAAAAATAGTAATATAATAATAAAGTTTAAAAAACATGCACTTTATCATTATCACATCAAACAAAATTAATAATTCCTCCATATCATCTTATACCTAGTCTACATTCAGATTTCCCCCAATATCTCAGAAATGTCATTTTACCATTAAATTTGTACAGATCAGGATCTAGCGACATCCACATGTTGCCTTGGTTTGTGTATCTCTTAAGACTCTTCCAGTCCTCAATACTCAGTTGTTCCTCTGACAGCTGACTGTTGAGCCATTTATTTGGGAGGAGACTGGCCGTTTGCCCGGTAGCACTCCCCATATCTGGATCTGAGCATCCTCTTGGTGCCTCCTGAGGGAAACGTGGGGCGCTGCCCTCTTAAGTCTGCTTCCCAGAAGAGTTGACCCTGCTCGGATCCAACCTCTAGAACGAGATGCTATGGGAGTGCTGGTTACCTTTGTAAACTTTCTCTCTACTGTCACTTAGAGCAGTGGTTCTCAACCTATGGGTTGCGACCCCTTGTTAACAATGAAGATACACTGCAGCATTAGGAAGGTTGAGAACCACTGACTTAGAGTCTTAGTGGACTTGGAGCAAAGCCTTTTGTGTCTGGTTCAAATTAGACAGCTACCGCGTAGCACCCACCGCTACGCATGAGTGCACGTGCTCTCGGGGACACATGCTAGCATCTCTGAGTAATTTTGTTTCTTGGATATTAGGTGGGACCTGTATTGGGAGCTAGGGGTTCCAGAAGTCTGCCTTGCTTTTTCACACCTCATTTCCCTCGTAGGATCTTCCTGTTGGAGTGCAGCGTGAGAGAAGTGCGAGTCGCTGTGGCCACCATTCTGGAGAAAACCCTGGACAGTGCCTTGTTCTATCAGGATAAGGTCGGTCTGATTTTTAAAATTTTATGTGTATATTCTGTCTTTGCCAAATGTTTTAAATTGCAGGTAATAAGAAAGAGAGCCCAGAATGGGAGTGTGCTGTAATTTTGCCACATGAAATGCACCTTCTGTGAACTGACTTTCTGGTGCACACCAGGGTAGAAGGCGTCTGTGTCTTCGTCCTCGTATCCCCCAAACCAGGACGGGATCCAGGAATTTAGGTCTGCTTTGGTCTGCGTCAGAATTTCCTCTCTAGAACACTCCATTTTCAGAGTCCTCTCTCAAGGATTTGTATTAAATCTGTCTATAGTGAGACCAACCCAAGTCTAGAGACCCTAGTCTTGACCAACAGACATCTTGAGCCACCCTGGCTTTGTCTCTTTCCTCATGATCTAAAACTGCAGTTGGCAACCACACCAAAGAGTGCCCTCCACCCAGAGATGCCCAGTACCCTCCTCCCGGGGACACCCAGTGCCCTCCACCCAGAGACACCCACCTAAAAAGGAATCCCTTCATGGGTCTCCAGTATTTCTTAATCTTTGTTTCTCTGAATTTCTTCTTAGCTTCATTTTCTTCAACATATTTTACAACTCCACATATATACATGGTAAACCAAACCTGATGTTTATTACTACCCTCAATCCCCAAAGATTTTGAGTCTTAGGGAAATAAGTGGCATATATTGTAAATCTGATTATCCAATCTGTCAGTAAGTCCTATTAGCAAAAATAGTAATTTCTTCCCAAGTTTGCTGTTTCAAACAGCTGACACTACATGGAAAACTTTGAAAAATGTTTTTTTCAGAATGAATTGGCGCCTTATAAACATTGGCTGAAGGCATTGTATCTCAGTGATCTTAATTTTTAGGTATTACTTCAAATTCAGATGTTGGCTTTGCTGTACAACCTTGAACAGGTGCTTCAAGGAGGATGTTGATCCAGCTACAGTATCTGGCACCCAAGCACTTTGTTCCTTAAACAGAGTGGTCCGATGTGCCCGTTGGGAAGACCTAGAAAGACTCTCTCTCAGTTATAGGAATTATTAGGAAGTTGAGGTTTACCCTAAGACAGTGGTTTTCAATCAGTTTAAATAGCATAACCATTTTTTAAGCAAAACTATACTGGATTCAGAATCTATACAGTAGGTCTCTGGGAGCTGCCGAGGACAGTGTAAATAATGCTGCTCCACAATCCATAAGCACCATCTCCCTCTCCTCCTCCTTCCCACATACCAACTCAAGCAATGGATAAAGGCAGGATGAGTGCAGTCCCCATACAGATGGGGTCAGGCACGTCACCCCTCCAGCCTCTAAGGCAGAACAGCAGGTGGCAGAGAGGGACAGGAGTGGAGGACATAGCGTGGAAGCCATTTGCTCAGCATCTATCTGGTATCCAGCTGATGTGTTTTCATGTCTATTTTTCTTCCATAATGGAAATGGTGCTTCTTGCCACTCCCCTGTATTGTAAAGTACTTTCAAAATGAAGTGCTATGTCAATGCTAAGTTTTACTGTATTTATTATAATAGGTGTGACAGGGTGGATGGGAATATTTCAAAAGTCTATGAATACTATCTTCAGAGGAAGTGAACTAATAAGAATAGTGAGCCTGGTCTTAATCCTCAAATTACGTGAATTTCTAGGGACTTGTCCAAAACCAGTTGGGGTGGGAGGGAAAGAAGAAGCAATGTCATAACCAAAACGGTTTCTAAACAAATAAAATGTTTTTCAAAGCTTTCCATGAGGCATCAGCGGGCTCTCAAGTAAGTCACGGTTGAGTGGGTATCACCGTTGTCCTTCTGTCAGGCTGTGGCTCCCCATTTGCTCATCGGCTTGGTTTCTAGCCCCTATGCCTGTGTCTGTGTTTCTATCTTTGCATCTGTGGTCATGTGAAGAAGCAGCAGAGAGGAGGGCGGGACTCAGAAACGGGTCTCCTCTGACACCCGCCTTTTTCCTTGGAAGACAGAAGTGGGCTCTGCAGGAATCATGACTGTTAGTAGCATCATGCCTTTGGCTCTAAAATCTAGGCAACTATAGCCTTTCCTTTGAGTTATTTTTGCCAGTGCCAGTCTCCCCAGAAGGTAAAACAGAGGGTTCTGTTTTTGCTCTCCAAAGCATAAATCCATCTGAATCTTGAGACTGAATTGTATCAATCAGACTTTCCTTTGTTCTTATGGTGGTTTCCTTCAAATTAATCCTGTTACAAATGTCTGTCTTGTATTCTTTTTCTTTATGTAATTTTATCTTTTCTCTAACCAGTTAAAAAGCCTTCACCAGTTATTGGAGGTACTCCTTGCTCTGTTGGATAAAGATGTCCCAGAAAATTGTAAAAACTGCGCTCAGTACTTTTTCCTGTTCAACACTTTTGTACAAAAGGTAAGTGATCTTTTTTTCTAATATCTTTTCCTAGTACAGCATGTATATTATTGTTCAAAGAAATTCTGTGCACGAAAAACTTGTAGATGGTGTGGTGTGGTCTTCCTAAGTTTACCCTTGTGAATTGTGTTACTTGCAAGAACTCTGATGGAGGTAGGTCCAGTTCTCCTTGGTGGCAGTCGCAGGCTTCATGAAAAGCCGAGTCTGTTGCTCAGCAGCCATTGTGAAGCAATGTGAGGGTCGGGAGCTTTTGAGTTAGATTTTAACAAGTGCTTTCTATACGTGCATTACAGCATTTAAAAATATAGTGACTCCTTAAAACTTGGTGTTTCGCTGTGTTTGTAAAAACACATTTTTACTTGGGCAGGAGTATAATTTGTCACTCTCGATATCTTGTGACAGCAAGGTATCAGGGCTGGGGACCTTCTTCTGAGGCACGCTGCTCTGCGGCACATGATCCGCTTCCTCCTGGGGACCAGTCGGCAGAACAACCAGGTAAGGTGCTCACTGCAGTGTTCCGTCGAGTGCTTGCGGGTTTTGTAGCCACTTTGTGTCTCTTTGGAGGTGATAAGTATTTTTAATGTCTTAAGAGTCCAGGTACTAGTGCTGCATAGACTCTAAAACTCTTTGGAATTCAGTTATTTTTACAACTTCTTCATAGAATTTAGTGTCATGACCCATGGAAGTGACGACGTAGAATATCAACCAAAATGTGAAGTGCGAGTGTCACAGGAGGGAAGGTGGATTCTGAGGGGGCATTAAACAAGCATTCAAGGAATAGGTGATGTTGGGGTCCTCTGCTTCCTCTCGGCGGCTGTGAACAAGGCTAGTTTGGTATTGGTTGGTTGTTTTCAGTCAGGTGCTGATAAAACAGCCAGAAGTGGAAGGTGAAGCTGTACCATTACAAACTGAGGGATGCCGCACGCATAATTCTCGTATTCGCATTGATCCAAAAGCAGCTCTCCTTTTGAAGTTCCTATATTGATGTGTCTCTCCCATTTGTTAAATTTCTTTTGTTTGACAAATTTCAAATCCATAAATGTTAACACGGAGCAATGATAAATACTGTGAATGGAGTGCTTATTAGTGCCAGCTACAACTGGTCACTTCATGGTGGTATGGTTTTCATAGTTCACAATTCAGTAAAAATTAGGCAGTTCTATCCCCATTCTCAGGCAAGAATTAAAACACAGAGATGTTATATAACTTGTTGCCAGTCACAAAGCTAATATCTGGGTGGAGCTGGGATTCCGACCTAGCTGTGCTGGTTCCACAGCCCGATTCCCGCCCCTTGCTCAGGCCGTTTTCCTTTCTTCGCCGCTTAGACCTCTCAGCAGCCTCTTCAGCATTAAAAATCAAGTACTGGGGCCATAACGCGCTGTGTGTTGACAATAGCCCTTTTCCTTTACCAGCCCTTTCCTATCTGGGACTCCACTCACTATAATTTAGCTACAAATACAGTCAATACTATATTGCATTTATAGAGCATGTTTTTACTTTTGAAAACATCTTCAGTTTTAAGATTTTATTCCTCAAAATCCTGAAGTAGACAGAATATCAGCCAGGCAGTGTTCTGGTAGACAGCCTGCTGTCACTGGGACCGCACGGCAAGTGGCAGAGGCGGGGCCATTCCTCCAGACCTCCAGCCTCAGGGATTCTCCCGGTACACGGAGGCCCAGGAAGATATCTGGCATGTCCTAAGTGCCCAGTACCTAAAGTGAAAACATGAATTATGGATTGGTTTTAGAATATGAGCTACTGTGTCTGGGGGAAGCCCTTTGAGCTAGCTTTAATCCTATGACCTTGTTGTACTTTGACCTCTTCTGCTAGCCAGCAGTGAGAAGTAATTGAGCCCCAGAGTGTTAGGAAACAGCAGATCTTCTCCCACTTTGTGTTTTGGTACTAATGTCCACTTCATCTTCTCCAATGACAGATACGTCGATGGAGTTCAGCACAAGCACGAGAATTTGGGAATCTCCACAATACAGTGGCATTACTTGTTTTGCATTCAGATGTCTCTTCCCAAAGGAACGTTGGTAAGCTTTAGCACACCTTAAATACAGGAGAAACATAAAGCATGGGTAGTAATAATGTTAGCAATTAAATGGGTATTACTTGTTTCTCATTTGGCTACTTTATAATTGAGAGCACTAAAAATTTCCGTTTTGGTCATGTTAAACTTCACCTGTGTATTAGGTTGTTGTAAGAGAGAGTAAGTCGATCATTTCTCTGAGGAGATGGGAGGATATATGACGTTTTTTCTTTTTTTTTTTTTTAACACTAGCATTAAAGAGTTCATTCCTCATTAAAATTCAAACTAATATAGTGGGGGGAAAAGCCAAGGTGTGGGTTGGAGTCTGTCTGCATAAACTTGAGCAAGCCACTGACCTTTCTGGTCTTCAGTATAAAATAAAATATTAAAAACATAATTCCCCAGGTATAACAACAGTTAGTGAGAGAAAATGTTAAAGTACTTTATAAAACCAAAGGGGATTCAAATGTAAATATATTTGAACAAAAAGTATAGTTGGTAGTATTGCTGTACCACCTGCTATAGCACAGTCGTCATTTAATATCACAAAGGCACAAGCTGGTGTCTGTGATCACCCAGCACCCTCACCTGTGTGCACTGCTGGATACTGTCCTGTGATCACCCAGCACCCTCACCTGTGTGAGTCCTGCTGGGTACTGTCCTGTGATCACCCAGCACCCTCACCTGTTTGAGTCCTGCTGGGTACTATCCTGTGATCACCCAGGACCCTCACCTGTTTGAGTCCTGCTGGGTACTATCCAGTGATCACCCAGCACCCTCACCTGTTTGAGTCCTGCTGGGTACTATCCTGTGATCACCCAGCACCCTCACCTGTGTGAGTCCTGCTGGGTACTATCCTGTGATCACCCAGCACCCTCACCTGAGTGTCCTGCTGGGTACTATCCTGTGATCACCCAGCACCCTCACCTATGTGAGTCCTGCTGGATACTGTCCTGTGATCACCCAGCACCCTCACCTGAGTGTCCTGCTGGATACTATCCTGTGATCACCCAGCACCCTCACCTGTGTGCACTGCTGGGTACTATCCTGTGATCACCCAGAACCCTCACCTGTGTGCACTGCTGGATACTATCCTGTGATCACCCAGCACCCTCACCTGTGTGTCCTGCTGGGTACTATCCTGTGATCACCCAGCACCCTCAGCTATGTGTGTCCTGCTGTACACTAGTCCTAAGGCCTTGTCATGACAGTAAGAACAGTAATTCACAAAGCAGCTGAAATGCATGCAGTGTTTTCTGTTTGTTGTGTTTAATCCCAACAACAAACCTGTGAGGGGTGTCACCCCGTAGGAGAAGCAGCTAAGTACAGGGAGGTGCAGACCCTGCACAGGATTCCCAGCTAGTAGCAGAGCAGCCAGGAAGGCGACACTCACTCTGACGCTGGGCTGCGATAGACAGTGCGTTAGTGTCCTCTGGCTGGGAGGAACTGAGGTGAGCGCCACAGACCTTTGTACTGAGAGAGAAATATGTTGGCGGAACACAAGGTTGTGGTTGTAAGTAGGGTTTGCTTACTAAACTCTGATTCGTTCATCTAAAAAGACAAAGCTACCTAATTTCGTGAGATTAGATTATTTTATAAAAGAAAATTAGAATGTGCATTTTTGTTTTTCTAGCAAGTGGGGAACCCCTTCCATATGGATCAATTCTGCTTAGCACAGGTAGTGGCGAGCATTATTTGAGGACAGTCATCAGAGGAACAGAAGTTGTTTCACCCACTGTGTCTTCTGTATACTGTTTACCATTTACCCCTTTGAAAGATTACCTTGGGTGGAATTCCTAGGCGTCTACAGCATGTGTACCCTGAAGGAAACAGGCACACTTGCCTGGTGGCTGCCTTCCCCCCTAGACCTTGGGGGTTGTCTTGTCAGTACTCAGCAGTTGAATGGGAATCTTGAGAGGGTCTCTTAGGAATGTCTGTTCTGTGGAATAGCACCAAGTGAGACAGGTTTTCTTTGTGCTTTGCTTCTTTAATCACCTCAAGCTCCAGGCATGTTTAAACAACGACCACCTGTTAGCATTGCGCCCTCAAGCCCTCTGCTGCCCCTGCATGAGGAAGTGGAAGCCTTACTGTTTTTGTCAGAGGGGAAACCTTACCTGTTAGAGGTATGTACTTGTTATTCTAAAGTCATTCTCTTTTTTATTTTAGTTATTTCTCCTATTGGAGGAAAAACGTCTTTCGTTATTATGTTTTACATATTGCATTCATGAATAGAAATGTTTTTAAGATGAGAAATGATTTCATATTGGTTTTTCTTCCTTTGTATATGTCAAAAGAAATAATTAGTGAAAGAGAATATTAGTAGTCCTCTTTTCTGCCAAGAACTGGACCTCCAGCTACCCATCCAGACTCCAGCGGAGGTAGATGGCATTTTTTGCCAGTCACAATCACTCAATTTGGTAGAGGGTTTTTTTTTTTTTTTTTGAGACAGAGCCTAAAGCGGTCACCCTGGATAGAGTGCTGTGGCATCACAGCTCACAGCAACCTCCAATTCCTGGGCTCAAGCGAGTCTGTTGCCTCCGCCTCCCATGTAGCTGGGACTACAGGCATTGGTAGAGGTTTCGTCCACTATTTCTTTTATGTATCTCTGGTTCTGAAATACTACAGCTCTGAATCTCAGGAGTTTGGAAGCAAGCTGCTTCCGGCTCTTCCCCAAGGCTCGTGTTATGTGGCTCAGTCCCAGTCTGAGTTTCCTTTTCTACCCGAGCCTCCCTCTCATGGACTTCATCTCCCAGCCCTTCTTGCGCCTTCTTCCACATGTAGCTGTATGAACGTAGACATTCTAGTTTTTAAATCATGTCAACGGTGCTTTGCTGTTTATCTTTGCCTCTTTTTTTTTTTTAGCTTAACATTATTTTCAAATCTATCAGTGATCATTTTAATTTGGGGAGAGAGCATTTGCCTTTGAAAATCCAATGAAAGCCACTCTTTACCTAACAAAAGTGCACATTTGCACAGAAATGTATAAAATTTCCAACCGGCTCAGATAGCTGGAAATGCACCCATAGACCTCCTGCGAAACCTTGTTTTGATTCAGTGCTGATGGTCTTATGTCTGAGTAGATTTCCGTTGCAGTCAGGAGAAGCAGACTCCTCGTCCGCTGTGCCAGGAGAAGCACTGAGCCCTGTCCCGTCCTCTCCCCAGGTAATGTTCGCTCTGCGGGAGCTGACCGGCTCCCTCCTGGCGCTCATGGAGATGGTGGTGTACTGCTGCTTCTGCAATGAGCACTTTTCCTTCACGATGCTGCACTTCATTAAGGTAGGACGGAACCGAGCCACAGCCACACGGCTTTGGTTGAGACTCTAGGAGACCTTTCCTTTGCTCCTGGGCACTAGACTTCTTGCAGTAGCTAAATTGTTTTTCTAATTATACAAATAGTGTAAGTTTATCTTCGTTAGTTTTTAATTACATAGTAATAATACATTACTACATTATCTTTGTGAAAAATGTAAGCATCCAGATGAGGCTAAAGTCTGCTTTGACCACCACAGTCCTCCTGTCCCTTCTTCCCCACTTTACCCTACGGGCCAGCACCGTCACACAACATGTTTCCTTCTAGACCTCTGTGTGAATTTACACTGTATGTATTAGTTTCTGCCCGCAGCATTTCTACATCCCTTCCTTCCTGTACCAGTATTTATAGTAGTGATGTTGACAGGCGGCAGGTGGTTAGTGGACTCTGTCCTGTTACAGTGTACTTTGCCCTTAGCCTTTTTTATACAGACCTCTGCCAGAGGTGATTAAGTTCCCCTCTTGGCTATTTACTAATTACACGACCTGGGGCCATTTCTTCCTACACACAGTAGAAAGCAATGTGACTGGTTTCAGAGGTTGTGAAGAGTTAGTGAGCACCTGGCACCTGGGAATAGGTTTGGTTTTGGTTTTTTTAAGACAGTCTCACTATGTCGCTCTGGGTAGAGTGCCATAGCATCACAGCTCACAGCAACCTCAAACTCTTGTGCTTAAGCAATTCTCTTGCCTCAGTCTCCCAAATAGCTGGGACTACAGGTGCCCACCACTGTCGCCCTCCCTGTCCGGCGGGAAGGGCGGTGCGGCGGTTTGAGGAGTTAGGCATATGAAAAGAGATAGACATCTACAGTAGTTTAAGTAAGAGGAGAATTAGAGCTATAGTCACCACGAGAGGGCAATAATCTTACAAGACGGGGAAAGGGTAGGCGAGGAAGTGCCTTGGATTAATTTGCCCTTATCAGGG
>CAUYON010010540.1:0-24392 GCA_963573935.1 Arctocebus calabarensis | reverse complement strand
TTTTTTTTTTTTTGGTTGCAGTTTTCATTGTTGTTTTAGCTGGCTCAGGCCGGGTTTGAACCACCAGCCTTGGTGTATGTGGCTGGTGCCCTACCCACAGAGCCACGAGTGTCGCCCCTTTGACTCTACTTTTGAAGAGAGAATCATCTGAGCCTATATAAAGCTATTTCCTTACTACCTTTTTTCTTTACTTCTGTTACAATGCTAAGTAAATTTATTAAATATTAGGCAAAACATTTTTAGCAGCAGTTACTTTCTAATATAGTAACTCTCTTCTTCGAACCCGTCAGCTCAGGTGTACGTGGCTGGCACCTTACCCACTTGAGCCACAGGGTGCCGAACCTACACATACTTTTATTAATTCTCATATAAGCCTTAAGTATTACATTCTATCACTATCCTTCATTTTACAGGTAAAGATGCTGAGGCCCGAAGAATTAAGTACTGCCTAATGTCATATAGCCAGAAAGTTATAGTCAATTTTGAATCCAGAAGTTTAATTCCTGAGTCTGTATCAACCTTTCTTTTACTTCTTCTAATACGTGAAGGGGAACCAGATTAAAGAAGTATATATTTTGATATGATTCATATGTATGGATTAATATTTGACCTACATGAGTTATTCTGAATGTATACATTTAGAGACTAGTGTGTCTATATCATTTCTATTTAGTAAAGATGTTTCTGTTTATTCAGGAAGGAGAGTGAAATCTATAGATCTCCAAGGCCAGCTCAGAAACTTCTTGATCTCTACTAACCACGTCTTTTCCTCCTCTGTTACTGATAGATTTTTTTTTTTGGCTGAAGTATTCATCAGAAAGATAATTCATTTAATAAAACATGGATGTACCACTTGTCAGGCAGGCACATGGTCTAAATAGTTGTCATCTCTGCATCTACGTCCTCAGTTAGTTCTCTCTTACCTTCACTGTGGGCTGGGAGATACGACTCACCATGGCCAGGGAATGAAATGACAAATAAGATGCAGGAAGACTTGAAAAGTACTTGAGCTTTGGGCCTTGACACCTCTCACTGTTCCTGGGAACATGTTTGCTTGGTGAGAAACCAATGGTCAAGTCTTCCCCCAACCTAAATTAAACCAGCTAATAGACATTGCAGTGAGGCCATCCTACACAAAGAAGTCAAATCCGACCAGAAACACCCAGATGATTCAGAGATTCTTGAGAAATAATAAATGTCTGTTGTTTGATGCTGCTAAATTTTGGAGTGGTTGTTACGCAGCAAAGACTAACTGGGACATGCATCATGTCAATCCTGTAGCAAACACCATCTCACATAGTCCTCACAAGCATCATACATGGTTAATGTAATATGATTATGTTATTTTTCAATATAAATAACTTGGTGTCACTGAGGCACTTCCAACATAGCTAAATTCCATGGGATCATGGAACTTAGTAAGTCTCAAACTGTAAGACAAAAAGCATTGAACATGACATTTGTTGTTTAAGAGCTATACTGAGGTTAATACTAGAAAAACAAGCATTGTATATACTAGTAGCCTGCCCCACTGCCTCTTCCTTAGCATGCTAAAATTAGGATAATAAAGTATACTTCAGATAATCTCCAAAAATACAACTTCCTACAAATGCTCATCTGTGGCTCATCTTTTGACTTTGCTTATGTACAATAGCAACTCCAAAGCAGAGAATTGGTTGCATTTATCACTCCTATTTCATTCATTCTAATTTCTAAAATGTTTTCCTAGAAAATATCAAGGAATAATCCATAATAATAAATCTTATGGGATTCAGAGTTTCATCACAGACATCTATTGAATCATTTAAAAAGTAAATCTAGTCTCAGCACCTGTGGTTCAAGCAGCTAAGGCACCAGCCACATACACCTGAGCTGGCGGGTTCGAATCCAGCCCAGGCCGCCAAACAACAATGATGGCTGCAACCAAAAAATAGTCCCAGCTACTTGGGAGGCGGAGGCAGGAGACTCGCTTGAGCCAGGAGTTGGAGGTTGCTGTGAGCTATGATGCCATGTCACTCTACCCAGGGCCACAGATTGAGGCGCCATCTCAAAAAAAAAAAAGTAAATCTAAAAGTTAATCACCTTTTCCTCTAACATCCTTCAAACGCAACAGTGGCCCTAAAAATTAACATCCATCCCCAGAGCATTTGTTTTACTATTTCTAGTGATACTGCAATGAAAAGGAAATGGTATACGTCTAAGGACAGAGCAGAAGGGACCGAAAGAGTGTGAAGGAAGGAAGGAAAACCAAAACTGGGCACCCTGGAGAGCAAGGCACTTCACGCTCAGCTCTCTTCTATGCCCGAATAGCAGGCAGGACCAAGTGATAAATTCAGCTCTCGAGAATTCAGCCCAGTTCCTGCTGCATTTGTTAGCAGGCAGAAACTCGATATATACATTTAAAAACGTGGAAACTCAAGGTAGTTTTGATTTGCATTTCTCTGATGATTAAGGATAATGAGCATTTCTACATGTGTTTGAAGGCCGTGCACCTGTCTTCTCTAGAGAAGTTTCTTTTCAGATCGTTGCCATCCTGAGATGGGATCTCTTGTTCTTTTCTTGCAAATACGTTGGTGTTCTCTATGTATTCTGGTTATTAAGCCTTTGTCAGAGGCATAACTTGCAAATATATTTTTCCATTCTGAGGGCTGTCTGCTAGCGATATTTACTATGTTCTGCACCGCCTACATCTATTTTAAATAACTTCGCAAGGCAACCCAGTAGAAAGCGGCATGTCGGAAGCAAATCTGGGCCAGCTTCACAGGTGTGCTCTCGAGGCAGAGGCATGTGACACCCAATGTCCTCTAGGGGGCAGCAGAGCTCCAGCGCGGTTTGGGCCAGCCCCTGACTTTTTCCTTGCGGCCTCTTTCATCAGATCCTCCTTTTGGACTGCTGTCCTGTCCTCTGCTGCTGACTGCTTAGCTGCACCTCAACTGTGCCCTTGGATGGTGGTGGGCTGGGACTTCTCGTGCTTTGTACTGTCAGGAAACAGAACAGAAAGCACAAGGGCTGGGCAAGCAAGAGACATACAAAGCCGAGTTTCTCCCTGGGTTTGTTAGGACTCTATCTCCTTCATTTTTAACTCTGTCCCTCCCTGATTCGGCTTGTTCTTTCTTCTCAAATTGGTTTCCCTTGTGGTCACTCAAATGGCTGCACCATTCCAGCCTTGCACATCGCACCCTCGAGAGCAAGGCAGAGACTCTTTCCTAAACTAACAAAAAGAAATCCCAGGCTTTGCCTCAGTGGACCCACTTACAGGGCACATGTGATAGACTCCCCACAACGATTGCTGAGGTAAGGGTTGGCTTTCTGAATCAGTGACTGTGCTAAATAAAGGGGATGAGATTTCACAGATTAGCTCAAGCTAATGGGATTTACCCCTGGGGCTGGAGGAAGGGTCATCCTCTCAAACCACACCCACTTCAGATTAGGGAAGGAGCTGGGGGATTCTAGTGAGACTTCCAATAGTTCCCCAAATGTCACCAAAAGATAGAAGAGTTCAGAACCCAGGGAGAATTAGGGCAGAATGCTCAGGCCAGAGAACTAGCTGATAAGCACACTTTATGTGACCAGGTAGCCAAATACTCACTTCACAGACTGCACCTTTGAAGCAGAGGCAGCTGTCAGGCACAAGGGCTTTGCAGTCTCTGCTCTGTAAAGCAAGGGTGGTGGGAGCTGACTCAACTTGGAAACACAGCCTAGCTCATCTTCTCTTTCAAAATCATCATCCACCAAGCGTTGTGCTAGGATTGAACAAGTGCCAAAGGCACTTCAAAGAATGTCCTGTTTACTAGAGAGAGAAACCAGAAAACCAATAAATGAAATGCAGGGTCAGACATCTGTAAGAAAGAAGTGTCTATAGAATCAAGGAAGCACAAAGTGGGACTTTTTGCTTAGTTGAAGGAGGCTAAGATATGCTTTCAAGAGGAGAAATTATTAAAATTAGAGGCATATACAGGAGAAAGTGCTGGGTGCGGGGTGGGGGGGGAAAGAACTTCCTGGTGTTCTGGGAAAGCAGGCATGAAGAAGACACAGCTAAGGTGGGAAGCCTGTCACTTTCAGAGCAGCAGCCAACTTTCTTCTTTTTCAAAAACAACTCAGGATTTTTATATTAGTTGAAGTTACCTGAAGTTTTAAATCATGCAATGCTGAAAATAGGCTTAGAAGAAAAGAAATAGCATGATAGGCTTAATTGGGTTGTTTACTTTTAATAGTTTACTTTAGGCATAAACCCTGTAGCTGCATCCCTACACATCACCAGTCCCAGGAACACCATGGTGCGGGCAGCAGGCGCCAAGCCCTGGAGCTGCGAGGCTGCCGTGTTGGGCCAACCACAGATGATGTGTGGTGTGGAAAGCTGATTTCCTTTTGCTGTCTCGTCTAACTTGTATGACTTGCATAGGGTTTAAAATATGTTTGCAGACATTCACAAGCCAAAACCTTCACAAGCTTCAAGCTGGCTTGGCAGTCCAATGGCTCTCCAGCTCACTCACTGTCTGTACTCACAATGACAGCAACGTGGGACAGTTTCTTTGCTTTTTTTTTGGGGGGGGGTGCTTTCCTAGACCTTGATAAAATATACAAAAATATTAAATGCCATAAACTCATTCTCTAAGTAGGCTACTCAGGGAACTAATATAAATTAGTTCCTTTATAGAAAATTCTATAGAATTAGAGCAAGAATTAGAGCAATTCTATAGAACTAGAGCAAGCCATCAGCTGAGGCTCCCTTTCTGACATCTGGGGCAGCCTCCTTCCTGCCACTCCATTTTCTCTTGGTAGAGACTCAGAGCCTGGAGGGAAGAAGCATGGCAGAAGGCCCCAGATGACGTGATGGGCCACAGCTGTGCTGAGATCCATGCTGCTCACACCCCACAAACCCTGGCTCCTGGTGGGCTCTCATCTGGACCCCAGGGAGCCCACCCCACTATGGGCCCGTGCCGATGCACATTTTAAATCAAACTTAGTGGATTGGAATGGAATGCATTCTCTTTCCATACACCTGTGGCATCATGATCTTAAAGACTTTTCATTTATTCACTGAGTGATGCAAAAAGTATTTTTAGACCCTGGGCTGGAGATGATGGTGTGCAAGACAGACCTGATCTCTGTGTCGATGGAGTCCAGAGTTGAGCAGGAAGATTAATAGACAGGGCTTGGGGGCATGCAGCCAGAAGTTACTAAGCCTTCTGGGTCCTGGAGTCAGAACGTCTTCCTGGAGAAATGGGCTCTAAGCCTGAGGGCAGGAAGGGCAGGGCCCTGGCTAGAAGCAGGGGAAGCCTGGGGCCAGCAGACATCTGCAGAGGTCATGTGGAGAAGAGAGAAGGGGACTGTGGTGCTCAGAAGCCCTGAGATGTAGCTGGGGTTCTAGGGGAGAGCTAGTCAAGGAAAACAGAACTGCCCCAGGTATTTGGAGTAGAGATAGATTTTATATGAGGACTGGGGAGACTTTCCCGACTCAGGGAGGTCAGGAGCTCTGCCTCAGGATATCCAGAACAGAAACAAAGGGGACTGGTCACCAGGAATACTAGCAGTCCACAGCACCACAGCAGGTATGGAGGGACACCTCAAGCTCTAAGAGCTGAGTGTCGCCAAGGTCACCCGCCTGCAGTCCCTGGTGGGGAGTTCTCAGGTGATGCCCTGGGAAGCCACAGAGAGTGCTGCCGATGGCTGCAGCTGCAGGACAGAGGAGCACACTGTTTCTCCACTAATGCCCTCCAGACACTGCTGGCCACTCATGGGGCTGGATCCAGCCTGTGCTGTTCCCTGGGCAGCACAGTGATTCTGGGGCTCAAGTTATATCCCAGGGGAGCACAGGATGGTGCAGCCTGGACCAGCAGATACTGATGGTCAGGAGACACAGATGAACCAGCAAAATAGTTCACGGAGAAGAAACTGGGCTCTGTCCTGCCCCCACTGTCTGCTGGCTGTGTGCCTGTTTCTGGGCCTCAGTTTCCTCCTCTGTGAAGTGGGGATGATGACTCCACTTCCTGTGTCTGAGAAAACATTAGACAAGATATCTTAAATAAAGTTCTCAGCAGGTTGTCATTATTCGTAGTGACATTTTTGTTATTAGATATTGAAAGGAAAGTAGAAAATAATCATCAAAGGATTTCAAAACAGAACAGAAATGTGCTCATCTTTTTGAGAAGTTGCAGTAGCTTTGGGAGGTCACCAGGAACAACGGCCACGTGGATCCAAGCTGACGGGCTCTGTGGCCAGGACCACCATGGTGGGGTTGAAGTCAGGCTCAGAGTACATCCCCTGGGCCTTTCAACTCCCACGTCCTCATCTAGTCATTATGCATCTCCACTCATTCCAGGGGGCCACGTGCATGATGCTTGTGGAGCGGGTGGGGTAGTTTCCCTCATTTTGGCCCAAGGAGTCTTTCCTAAGACTCTGTCCAGTGGAGTCTGAATGGCATAATTTGCTTAATCTCTGAACTGTTTCCAGGAAGTTGCTGGGCCTTCTTCTGGCTTCCTTCCTTTTCCATTTGGGGGGTGGCGCGTGGCCCCTAGGTAGGCTTTGGTCTCCTAGTCTGGGGATGGTAGTCACAAAATTCCTGGAGGATCTGTCTGGTAGGAGCACCTCCCAAGCAAAGGTAGGAGGGGAATAGGACCCCAGGCAGGTGTGGAGTTGGGAGGAGCCAGATTAGCTCCTCCCAACTCAAAGTCAAGGTCTGACAAGGAAATTTCACTTGGAAACGTAAAAAAGGACCCAGCACCCAGAGGCCTGACTGCAGAGAAACTAAGTGCTGAGAGACCAGACTCAGCCTGGAACACAATGGCTGGTGGGCAAGAAGCTCCCAACACTGCCTGAGCTCGCAGGCCCTGCAGATTGAGCCTGCAGCACTGAGGTCCGGAGCCCCTGCCTTCCTGGGCCAAAGACACTGTTCCTATTATAACTATTTAATCCCCCTACCAAGTCAGGGAGGCAGGAGCTATTATTATGATCTCCAGTTATAGATGAAGAAACTGATATTCAGAAAGGGTGATTCACCTGCCCAAGGGGCACAGCTTATGAGTTGGAAGGCTGGGATGCCCGCAGCCTAGCTGCAGAGGCTGTGTTGGGAGCCCCGGTGCCCTGCACCTGCTTCTGTATACTTTCTTATTCACATGCTCTGAGGCTTCTCCTGAAGTCAGTGGGGAGACTGTTCAGCTCTCCTCACAGGCCCATCTGCAGAATTTGTGGGCCTTTAAATCATTCATTAATGACAGAAGATTATCAGCCTAGAGAGATGGGGCAATGGTTCTGTAGGAAGAACAGTGACTGGGATGGTCAGAAGTCACCCAGTAGGGTCCCCTGACTCTGTGTGTATTTGTGTGTGTAGGTGTGTGTGTGTGTGTGTGAAAGAGAGAGAGAGAGAGAGATAGTATACACATGCTCACACACACTCAGGAAAAGGAAGTTCCCACCACAGCAAGGGCTAGGAGTTAAAAGTGCAAGCATACTGAATATCTCTCTGACAAAACTATTTCTTTCTATTTATTCATTTTTTTCCTGTTTCATTTCAGTGGTGGCAATGTTGCCCCTCAGGGAGTAAGTTTGGAAATTAAACTTCTGTGTTTTGAGATTTTCTTGTAATCAGGAAAGCATTATTCACTTCCATACACACACACACAAACACACACGCGCGCGCGTGCTCATCAGAGACAACAGACAAGTGGAATCACAGAATCTCAAACTTGCAAAGAACCTGAGTGACTTCTCCTAATGAGTGTGATGGTTAATTTTACACGTCACCTTGACTGGGCTAAGGATGCCAGGATGGTTGGTAAGACATTATTTCTGAGCATATGTGCAAGAGTGCTTCCAGAAGAGCGTTTCTACATGCCTGGCTGGACACAATTCAATCTGTTGAGGATAGAACAAGAAGCTGGAGGAAGGGTGAATTCACTTTCTTCTGGAGTCGGGACAGCCACCTTCTCTTGCCCTTGGACTTTGGAGCTCCCGGTTCTGGGGACTTTGGCCTCAGACTGAATTAGACCACCAGCTCCCCTTGTTCTCTAGCTTGCAGATGGCAGATGGTGAGACTTCTTGGCCTCTATAATTGCATGAGCCAATTCCCCTAATAAACCTATCCTACCTCTGTCTGTCTGTCTGTCTGTCTGTCTGTCTATCTATCTATCTATCTATCTATCTATCTATCTATCATCTATCTATCTTTCTATCTATCTATCTATCTATCTATCTATCTATCTATCTATCTATCTATCTATCTATCTATCTATCTATCATCTAGCTCCTGTGTGTTCTGTTTCTCTGGAGAATCCTGACTAATAAAGTGAGCTGAAAGTTGTCTTCCTGAGATGTCCACCTATGAGGACTGCCTACGAGTTTTTGTTGCCCACTGCGCACTGACCTCTTGTGACATCCTGAGAGTTAAAGAAGGAGCACTGGACTGGATGTGACATATCCTCAGAGGTCCCGGATGTTGCGGCTCTTCAATTTCCATTCGCAGAGTTCACAGCTTATGCTGCTCACCTCCCAAGGGCCCTGTTGGCAGCCTGATTGGGGTGAATGCCCTAGTAACTCCGGCGTTGTTCTTCTCACAGAGCTGAAATGCTCTCTAAGACTTTGAAGGGCTTTGTGTGCCCAGGGGGCCCCCTTTGATGTCCCTTTTTTGGTCCCCTTGCTGTTTCTGCACTGGGCTTGCTTCTTAGGCCTTCCGGGGACGTATCTGCTCCCTTCCTTCTTTCCCGATCACCCCAGGCTCTAGCTGTGGTTTGTGCACCCCGCCCAGGTGAGGGGGTCCGTGCATGTGAAAGTGAGCGCAGGGTGGGCCTGGGGTCCCCTTCTGAGGGACTGCCAGAGTCCTTACCAGGGAGGGCTTGCCTTCCCTGACTCCTTCTGCGTCTCCTCCCTCTTCTCTGGGTTCCTATACTACTTTTAATTTGTTTTCTAAGGACAGGCCAGTTCCATGAATGTGTGGGCCCCTAGGTATTCCTGGTTAAGAGTAGTTCATACCTCTGCTATCTTTTATTAGCAAGGCTCCTGTTCAGAGGAAAGATCTCTTTGGCCTGAATTCATAAACTTTATTCCAGAACGCTACCCAGGCATCCTGAGATGATGGAATCACCTCAGATGCCAGGAGGGAACATCTCAGAGTAGGCAGAGGTCTTGCCCATCTGACCTCCTTCTGCTGCCTGAAGTTGAGCCAATACCTGGGACAGGGACCTCAGGTTCCTGTGATGTGAAATAAGGCTGCAGAGCCACATAAGGGCTGTGGGCCTGTGAGGGCAGTTCTCCCTGGAGTGTCCCTGTGGCAGGCACTGGATGACTCAAGCTGAGTATGACATAGTCTGATCACTGTGGTCACCATATTTCATTTTATAGATGAGTAAACTGCGCCCTAATTGTTATGACTTCCCTCCATGTGGAGCTGATAAGCTATTACTGTAAAGTGATGGGGATGAAGTTTGCTTCTGTCCGGTCTCACCAAGTTCAGGGGTTGGGGTGTTGATTTATCCCGCCTCTGCTTCTCTGATGCCAGGGATGGTGTCGTGAGTTTGCACAGTCTGGATGAGGAGCTGTGAAACCTCGGGCATTGGTGGGAATCCCTTCTGCTGGACAGTCTGCCTGGGGCACTTGGAGCTGGGTGAACTTCACTCAACTGCCCAGGAAGCAATGGTTTGCTGGTCTTCTCACAGGTGATGTGTGCGGCCACTCACAAGGGGGCAATCTGTCCAGTGGCTCCAGGGTGCTGAGTTGGAAGGTCTTGGAAGTTTTACAATGCTGACCCTTCTCTGTGCATGGCTCCCACGCCCCACCCTTCTTCCTCCTCCTTGTCCTATGATTGATCCCTTTCCTTGAGCTCAGGCCCGCCCCTTTTCTCTTTCTATTAATCTGTTGTTTGGGGGGAAAAAGTTGTCCCTGTTATCCTGGGGTAGGGGGGCTTTCTTTTAGAAACCCGAATTGTCTTACCACAATTTGGCTCTTGCAAATAGCAAGTTTTGTCTTTTTTCACTGTTGTTTATTAGGTGAGTGTAAAGAGCTAGTTTGGGAGTTGAAACACTGAAATTTGAGGATTATTTTTTTCTTTTTGAGACAGAGTCTCACTATGTTGCCCTCAATAGAGTGCTGCAGCATCACAGCTCACAGCAACCTCAAACTCTTGGGCTTAAGCGATTATCTTGCCTCAGCCCTCAAGTAGCTGGGACTACAGGCGCCCACCACAACTCCTGGCTATTTTTTTGTTGTTGTTGCAATTGTCATTGTTTAGCTGGGCCGGGCTGGGTTTGCACCCGCCATCCTCAGTGCCTGTGGCCAGCACTGTAACCACTGTGCTGTGGGCACTGAGCCTGAATATTGAGAATTTTATTCCCTGCGTTTCTGCTGCTTTGCTCTGGATTCCTTCCAGTGACACAGTTGGGAGGAAGTCACTTAAGTCTGTTCAGGCCGCTATAACAAACACACCACAGACCAAGGGCCTCAGCAACAGACACTTACTTCTCACAGCTCTGGGGGCTGGGAGTCCAAGAGTAAAGTGCCAGCTCACCCTCCTTTGCAGATGCCACCTTCTTATTATGTCCTCGCGTGGTGGAGAACAAAGAGAGAGGAAGCAAGTGTTCTCTTGTCTCATCTCACCAGGGAATGGTTCTCATCCGGAGAGATTCATACACATGACCTTGTCATCCACTAAGGGTCTCACCTCTAAGTGCCATCACACTGGGGATTAGGCATCAACATATGAACTCAGCCCACAGCAGCCGTGTACCAGAAACAAAGAGAAATAAATATACGAAAATAACATTTCTGTCTATTATCTTCCTCTTTCTTTCTCCTTCCTTCCTTCTTCCTCCCCTTTGCCTTCCTCCTTCCCTTCTTCCCTTCCTTCCTTCCTCTTTTCTTTTCTTTTTTTTTTTTTTTTTGACAAAGTATAGCTCTGTTGCCCACGCTAGAGTGCTCTGGCATCATCATAGCTTACAGCAACCTCAAACTCCTAGGTTTGAGTGATCCTCCTGCCTCAGCCTCCTGAGAAGCTGAGACTATAGGTGCCCACCACATTGCCTCGCTCATTTTTCTATTTTTAGTAGAGACAGGGTCTCACTTTTGCTCTGGCTGGCCTTGAACTCCTGAGCTCAAGGAATCCTCCTGCCTCAGCCTCCCAGAGTGCTAAGATTACAGGAGTGAGCCACTATCCCTGGCCTTCCTCCTTCTTCTAGACTGAAGATGCTCACATCTGTTAGCGTGGCTGGCCAACATCTTAGATGAGTTTGCTGTCATCCCCCCCAGGGAACAGAGGCCCAGATGATGATCTCCATCTTTTAATCCTTTGGCCTCTTTGGTCTTCAGTGTGCACTCAGGTTACCAAGTCCTCACAACTCATTAGTGCTCCTCGTTCTTCCCAGGGATGTTTATAAACAAACTTAGACCAATGAGAGCCTTGCTAAACCGCATGAAGAATCTCTACAATCTATTCATAACACCTGCCTCTTGAGTTAACAACATCCCCGGACTCCCCACCCCAGCCCTGCAAGTCCCCAGTGTCTTCGTATAGAAAATCATACAGTAAAATCTTGCCCTGCTGAATTCACAGGATCAATCCAGCCATTGTGGATGGAAGGTTCTTTGTACACTGAACTGTGCTAGGACTACTTGCTCTCTTAGTCATGGCCCCAGGCTTCTCCTGGATGAGAGCTGAGGTGTGGGGCAGCCCTGTCCTTACCCTCTGCCGCTCCCCTGCAGCTCCCTCTCCTGACCTTGGATGGCAGCAGCCCCTCGATCTGTCCTCAGTCCTGGGGGTACCCTTGTGAGGTGGACCTGCTCTCCACGGAAAGGCTGAGGTCAGGATGCAGCTTAATTAGCTGAACAATTTCCAGCCCTAGTCAGCAAAGAAACCCTTGGGGGAGCCAGAGTGTGACTCACATTCACATTTCCTGATAAAGGAGAATGTTTTGAGAGTCATTCTAGCGCTGCAGCCTGGGGTCACACCACCAGACACTTGGCTTCTTTTTCTTCCTCAGCATTCCTTTTTATCCCCGTCTCCGACCCGCCTCAAATGCACCAATGGGCTCAGTAAGAGTGAAGGATCAAGAGTCTGCTTGAATAAAGGCTCCTCTGTGTTCACTGGCTCAGTGTCAGCCTCCTTGTCCTCCCCGGTCTGGCCAGGCCAGGGGTCCTTTTAACAGACTCATGACACATCAGGAGTGAAGGGGCCTAGGCAGAGAATCTAGTTCAATGTGCTGTTGGTAAAACATGTCCCAAGAACCAAAGCGAGGCAGGGAGGGAACGAGCATTTCTTGAGCACTTGCTTTAAACAAGTCCTGTGCGAGTCTGTTGCTAGCTCTTCTCACAGGTCCCAGAACAATCCCAAGGATGGGCACTGCCCCTCGCACAGGTGAGGGAAGTGGGTTTCAAACTGAAAAAATGGTTGCCCAATACCACATTGTTGGCTTCCAGATGAGAGCAAATCCAGATCGACTTGGCCTGCTCCTGTTTACCACACACCAGGTAAGCAGCGTCCATGGGGACTGCTTGGCATTAGAGACTGTTGGTCACTCTGTGCAAGGTGGGAGAATCCCAGTCTGCTCCATAGGTTGCAAAGAGGAGGTGACAGATTTGTACACATAAAACATGTAGAGAGCTTCTGCCTCCCACAGTTAAGGTGCTCAGCGAATGCGTCATCACTATCTGGTCTGTGTCAGGGCCCGGCCCTGGGGGGCATCACAGCTGACCCTTGAAGGACTGGGGACTCGAGCTCAGGCTCATTGTCACAGCCCTGTTGGTCCAAGGGACTTGGCTCCATAATGCCTCCCATCTTCACCTCCCATTATGGCTGGTTCTCCTGACTCTGACCCGGGTTCTGCAGCCTTAGCCCATCTCCTCCTGCCCAGAGTTGGTGCTGACAGAGTCCCCATGGCCTTGTCTTGGACAATAAGACAAGGGCTATGAACTTTTGGTCACAGAACTACTCTCTCACTAGGCCACAAAAGAAAGGGCTCTGGGAAGGAGGCCTCTTGTGAACTGAGGCCCTGGAGGTGCTGGAGCACCTTTGGCAGGGGCGTGTTGCTGACCTTCTTCTTAGCCTGAGACACTTTATTTACCATCTCTCCCAGGGGAACTTTTTTTTTTTTTTTTTTTTAGAGACAGAACCTCAAGCTGTCACCCTGGATAGAGTGCTGTGGCATCACACCTCACAGCAACCTCCAATTCCTGGGCTCAAGCGAGTCTCCTGCCTCCGCCTCCCATGTAGCTGGGACTACAGGCGCCCGCCACAACGCCCGGCCATTTTTTGGTTGCAGGCATCATTGTTTGGCGTGCCTGGGCTGGATTCCAACCCACCAACTCAGGTGTACGTGGCTGGTGCCTTAGCCCATTGAGCCACAGGCGCCGAGCCCCAGGGGACCTTTATCTCCTTGCAATCTGGTTTATCTCCAGATAGAAAGATGCATCAGTTTTTCTCACGTGGCTTCTGGTTCCATGCAGATCATTGCAACAACAAGGCTGAACAGGGGCTCTGCACAGACTCTGTCCCAAACATAAAGTGTTCTCCACATTCCAGGTCAGGGATTTTCAAACCAGCCTGCCATGAGAGGATCTTAAGTGTGCCTCAAAATATTTAAAAAATGATTACATTATTTTCAAAAGAAGTTCAAAGACAGTACATATATTCCTTTTTTTTAAATGCTTTTTTGTGATCAACGTAATTTGAGTGTGCTGTGGAAGTTTAACTATACATTCAAGTGTGCTGTGAGATAAAAAAAAGACTGAAAAACACTTCTGGGTGCTCAATAGAAGGAGCAGTCTTGTGCAGCCAGCATGCGAGGGTTGCATGAGTCTCCCAACCCATGTAGGCTTTCTTGAAACAGACTCTGTGGAGTTGGAAGGGACATGAGAGGGAGCTCTTCTGGCTTCTGATGGCGGAATGTCAGGCATCAATCTAACAGGGGACTTGGAGCAAGGAAGATTGTCCCCTTTACCTCCCAGAGAGACACCTGCCTCCCTCTATCATGTGGTCATCATTCATTTGTTCACTGCATATCATTGGCTGAACCCAGGAGGATTCTATAAACTGAAGATAGTCTGACCAGCAAATCCAGGCATGGCCCCTGCCCTGAGCATTTTATTGTTTGATGGAAGAACAGAGAGGAAGGGAATAGAAGGTTGAAGAGTGAGGCTAGACCAGCAAGGCCTTCTGGGCCATGGGAAGGATTTGGGTCTTTAGCTCAAGAGCGATGGCAGATTTTGCAGAGATTTTAGGAAGTCAATGAGGGGATCAGGTTTGCATTTCTTTTTTGAAGTGAATGAATTGGAGGTGGTCCTCAGGTCCAGGCAAGGATGGTGGTGGACAGGATTGAGGTGATGAGGGTGGAGATGGAAGGAGTGGATAGATTTGAGGGATGTTTAAATGCAAACCTGCTCCTGCTAGAGTATCTGTTCAATCAATTGCAAATAATAAGCTGGAAGGGAGGAAGGATGGCCCCAGGATGATGCCTGGCGACCGTCCCCTTGTACAAGAGGTGTGCCTGCAGGTCCCAGGTGAGGGGACTAGATGAGGCCCGCAGCAAGTCACATGCAGAGCTGGGACTGAGATTGTGAGAACGCAGGGAACCACACTGGGACCACACAACAAAGCCCCATATTGCGCAGTAGGCCCTGCCTGAGGTGACAGGCTTGCCCTGGGGAGAGGCAAGGAGAGGTGTCTCCACCCTCCCACAGCATGGAAGACCTGTGGCCTTGCTTATAAGGGAGCTGGGGAGGTGAAGAAGCGTAGAGGGAGGCATGCGGGGCAGGGTGTCTCCGTGCAGGCCCCGCCCCTCTTTCACTGAGCCCGAAACACGTGTTTCAGCACAGGATGTGCGAGCGGCAGGGCCAGGAATCTGAGAACAAGCAGCTTTTGATGCCGCGGGTGCAACGCACATAATGAGATGCAGGCATGAGCCCAGGGGGCTGTTCGCAGTGCTGCCTGTGCCCTTCTTGGCACCCAGGGCAGCCTGAAAGGTCAGGAGGACGTCAGACCTCTCATCTGGGGCTCTCCTGGAGCCCTCCCCTCTGTTCCTCTTCCCGGCTCTGCACGCGTCTGCACCATCGTACTCAATGCCCGCATTGTGGCGGCAGCTGCAGCATGAGGGCGAGGGGTTGGGGGGCCCTGTCCCTCCTCTCTCCTCCCGCAGTCCCCCATGGGTGGAGGGCTGGGCAGCTCCTTCCTGTTCTCTGTACCCTCAGGCCCAGCTTGCCTGGCTTCTGGTCCCCGCTCCTGATGCTAGGCAGGTGGCTGCCCAGGACCCTGTTCCCTCTCCTGCCTTTTCTGGGAGGATGCTGTGAGACAGGGAAGCTTGACCCAAGAAGGTGGGCATTTGGAGCCCCTGGGACACTCCCCCGCTTCCCTCGGCCCCCAGAATATCCTTGTCTGTGCAGAGCTTGGCTTTCTTGCAGGGTCCACACTGAAGGGGAGATCCTGAAGAAGAGTCCTGTGCTTTGGGCTACGTGTTTAGAAGAGAGAAAGTGAGGGAGGGAAAGAGAGGGACTGAATAAAAAGCATTTCTTTTAAAGAGACCGCCTTTATTCTTTCCCTTTTCAGGAGGTTATACCAATCCTGATAAAATCCAAGGAGGTCTCGTATGATTTGAATAGGCAAGTGTTTCACTTTAATACGGGACTTAAACAAATTTCCCCTCTTTTCCTTCTCTCTTAGTGGAGTCTCATGTCTCTGACATCTCTGTGGCCTCTGGGAGATCCCGGAAAGCAAACTCTGGAACGAATGACATGGCCATGCAGATGCTCTGTGCAGGCTGCTCCACCCACCCCCCTGCCTGCCATTGTCGTGCCATTACATTTCTGTGACACAGCAAGGACTTATAACAAAGCTGGCAATTTCATGAAGAATTGGGCATTCCAGTTGGGTGGGGAGTTCACCAGCTGCCTGGCCACCCAGACACATTGAGCCAGTGTGAGGCACAATAGGCTGGAAAGATGGGTTGTCTCTGCAACTGCTCTGAGCTGAGAGCAAAACCCTGTGGGCATGTGGAGGAAGGTGGGGGGCCTTACCTTGGGGGTGCAGAGCACCAGGTTGCAGTGCATACCCGAGCAGAGCTGGGCTCCCTCATGACTCTTCCTAGAAGTCCTGGGGATGAGCTCTTCTAAAAGGCTAGAGCAGGGAGCTGTGCCAGTTAGGTCTAATTCTGGGACAACTCCCTTCCACCCCATGAGGTTATCCTCTCACAACTTGGTGACTGTGGACTTTCTATGGTGCCCTGGGAAGCTACCACCCAAACTTAATTTTTACTCAGAGACATTAGGGGTGCTAGTGCCCCTGGAGAGCTGGGTGAGCCCCTCACTGCCCATGGAGAGGCAGCCTCTGCTTCACCAGTAGAAAGCCTCGTGCTCAGGGATCACCCTAACCCTGAGGGAACCCGTGGAGCCACCAGGAGGCAGCCAGCCAGTCCAGTTCTACAAATCAGAAACCCCAGCTGAGGAAGGGGCTGGGGAAGGCATTCAACAGCCTCCTCTTGGCCCATCCTGTCCTCTAGCGTCTGCAGAGGCTCTTTGCCCTGCTGGGGAGGAAGCAGCATCCCAGAGGCCTCCCAGGCCCCATGTCCTAACAATTTATGAGCTCTGATAAAGAGCGCAGGAGCCCAAGGCCTGTGTAAGTAATGTGCAGATGGCTGGGGCAGGCTGTCCTGCTCATCAGACCCTTCAGTTCCCATTCCGCTCTACCCCTTGGCTCTGGGGGAGGTGCAGACACAGGATACAGGGTTGGGGAAACTGAGTTAAAGGTGCAGTTGATAAACTGTGTGGACAGACAGAAGCAGGGTGGTCTGCCCTGGGCGCTGGACATGCTCAGACTTTGTCAATTGCTGTGCAGAGGAGCTCAACTTCCTCCACTGCAGGCTCCCTGTACGCAGGGGTAAAGGCAAGAGTGGGGAAGGCCTGTGAGGTCAGGCGGAGGTGGCCTAGCAAGGAAGCAGTGGCCAAACATATACTTTTGTCTCAGGGGCTCTAGGAAGGCCTGAGACCACAAAATTCCCTCCCAGGCCCACAGATGTCTGTAATTTCACCATAGCAGTGGCTTTTCTGTGACTTAAGCTACTACTTCTTATGGCAGATCTCAGCCAAGGCCACTACCTCCTCCTGTCTCGTTAACTAAGCTGTATATATATGTGTGTACATATATATATATATTTTCCAAACATAGGGTACTCAGGCTACAATATGCATGGGGAATCCTGGGCCCATCCAAGGCTCAAGGCTCAAAGGTTGACTCTTGACTGATAATCATGGTAATTCCATTTTTATAGATAGTGATTGCTTTACTAATGGATAGGGATAGAACACTGGTTATTGAGGCTTGAAGAGATTTTACTTGGACTGTTTTCAAAAGGGTGAAAATTTCCATTTCTGCTTTGGCTGAATCTTGTCATGTCTGTGTGTAATGTCTGGGGCTGTGGCAGCTGTTTTATGATCATGAGGGAACAAGTTTAAGGACTAAGTTAATAGCCTGGGACTGTCAGAGTGGAAAGGTAGAAAGAACTTGAATTGTTCAAGACATTTTGGGGCCAACCTCATAGACACCATAGCTCAGACTTCTTGTTATGGAAAATAATGAATGCCCATGTGACTGGATTCTTTTTTCATGCTACTGAAAGCACTGGCACATATATAGTCTCTTTGTAGGTGTGTCCTAAATCATCTTGGTGCTCAGCCTGGATTCTCTTAGATCTCTTACTATCAGTTCTCTCCACCCACCTCCAACTTCTGCTCCTGCTTAGTGTGATTTCAACACTTGAGTTCTGGGGTTTTTCCTTGATGGAATCTTGGGCTATCAGAGCTGCTTCTTGTTGAACAGAAGTGCCTAGGAGACTTTTCATCCCCATCCATGTCCATGTCTGTTGGGGAAGGGCTGTTGGTCTGATCACACTCCAGCTGTCTTCCTCCCCTGCCTGCCAGTCTCCTTCATCCCACTTTCCCAGGAACACATCCTTAGGTGTTCATATGTGTGTGGATCCTCATCTCAGGCAAGGTGCAGCTCTGCTGGGCGGGGTGGACCTCCCTCATGCCAGCTGTCACAACATAGATGGGGCCCAGGGACACCCTCTCCCAGGCTCGTCCATTGTGCCAGTTGCTCAAGAGCACCTTCAGAGAGACACTGGCTGACTCCTGCACTGCTGCTTTACATATGGCCCAGGTAGCACCAGCTGCATGGCTGCACTCTCTCCTCTGTGGATGGCTTCTTCTTCAGGCCTATAGAGTCCACCCCCGGCCACTGTGCCCAGGCACTGTGACAGCACTGATATGTGCTGAATTGCATCCCTCCCAGATTCACATGTTGAAGCCCTAATGAGAGTGTAAGAGGTCCCACTCCCAGGAGCTGGGGTGATGGGAAGCCAGGCCCAGCCCCAGGACTGATGTCTGCAAGAGAAGGTGAGGATACCTCAGGTAAGGCCACCTGGTGGGACTGAGCTGATACCTCTTCCCCCTCTTGTTCTTGTGGGAGTGCTCAGGTGGTAAACAGGGGCCAAACCTGTTAACCAGAGGGAGTGGCTTTGGCTGGTGTGTTACTCAGGGTTCTCCAGAGAGACTGAACTGATAGAATTTCTATTTATAGAGAGAAGTGCATACGAGAAGGGATATTTTAACAGAATTGGCTCATACAGTTATGAAGGCTGAGAAGTACTCTGATAGGCTGTCTGCATGCTGGAGATCCGGGGAAGCCAGCAGTGTGGCTTGGTAAGTCCGAAGGCTCAGGACCTGGGTTGCCCACAGTGTAACTCTTAGTCTGAGGCTGAAGGCCCAAGATCCCGGGAGCAGAGAGCAGGGGCAGATAGTGGGAGTTCCAGAGTCCAAAGGCCAGAGAAACTGGAGTTCTGATGTCCAAGGGCAGGAGAAGAAGAGTATCCAGGCTTTGGCAGAGAGAGAGCAAGAATCTGCTCTTCTTCTGCCTTTTTGTTCCAAGTCGGCCCCCAGACAATTGAAAAGTGCCCACCCACACTGAGTGGATCTTTCCAATCAGTCCATCAATTTGCACATCAATCACCCCCAGAAACACCTCACAGGCACACTTGGGTCAGCTCCATTATTCTCGTCAAATGCCAAACCACCTGGGAGAAGAGAAATGGGCTCAGAGCCTACTGAAGTGCTTAGACTAACACAATAATTGATAATAAATAATGCTTTATCAGCTAGCTGGGCATTTCTTAATCCAGTCAACACCCAGAATCAACCACCAAAGGCAGGGAAGCCAAAAGCCAGAGTCTGAACAGGAGCTCTACTCCATCTCAGAGCTACCTCGACCACTGCGGGTACCTCCTTCACCCCCCAGTGTCCCCGTTTCCAAATACAAACTTGAGAAGGTTGAAGGAGAAGCTTTCAGGGCTGGTAATCTAATCTACTGATTGATATATAACTGAAAACCCTCAATTATAGTAGTGGAAATCAAAGATACTTAATTTGCCCACGAATCGGAAATTTGGGCAGGGGAGGCTCATCTCTGCCCTACTTGGCCTCATCTGGGACAGCTCTGCAGTGGGGACCTTCAATTGCCTGAAGGTCCAGCTTCTTAAGAAAAGTGCATTTTTGAAGATGGTTCTCCAGTCAACAATTGTACAACTTTCACAGATGCACCTGGGTATGGAGCCTGGTGTCCAGGGTGGTGGCCACCAGTCATGCTCAGAAGAGATCAGTTAAAGGTCCTAATTTGCTCCATCCTGCTTTGGTGTCAAGAGCACACTTTCTGCCTTTAGCTTACATCCCGGGATGTTTCCTTCCTGTGGTCTCATGCCCTCTTGAAGGCAGTAGCAGGGAATTTGATGTGGGATTGGGAAGTGGTGGTTACAGCAAGAAGGGAAACAAACAGCCATCTCTAATGGCCCTCCCTGCTGAGCTCGTGTCTGTTGCTGAACAAGGTTTTGTGCTCTTCCCTGGCACTGGGCCTCTCCATCCCCAGGTTGGAAGTGCTCTCTTGTTGTCTGCTGCCATTTCTCCACATCACCCTGAACTTGCACATGGCAGGCACAGATGCCCAATAGAAGCTGTGGTAAGCTAATGGCCAGTGTCTTCTGCCCCTTGTGTGGAGTATGCAGTGAGCCCTGGGGACCTGCATCACACAACTGTGAGGGGAATCTGGATACTTGTCCCATAGAATGTAAGGTGAATACTGCCCCCTTGCAGCTGTATCCCTCTGGTACAGGACTACCCATCAGCAAACCTGGATGCAGGTTGCAACTCTACCCCTTTCTTCATGACAAGTGATAAGGCACTTCCTATCTTTGGCCTTGAATTTTCTCATCTGCAAAAGCACGATTTTTAGACCAAGTTATTCCTAAGCCACCTTCAATTTGAATGCTCTGCCATTCTAGCAGTGATGGAGCATTATAGAGGTTGAATTAATAGCAAAGTAAAGGAGGCACTGTATTGGTTGTGGTTCTGGGGTAGGTCCTGAACAGGTGACAGAGGATCAGAGTGGGCCACAAACATGTTGCAAGGTAGCAGGTGCTGTTTGCAAATAGAAGGTATGGAGCAGCAGTGGGCCAAATCTAAGAAGGTTGTGGGCATGGTTGCAGAGGCAGATCTGCTGGGGGCCAGTGCTGAGCTTTCACCCAGCACCCCCACCCAACACCCACACATGCTTCACCTTACTTGGATCCCTTTACTCTCCTTCTTCACCTGATGACCTCCAACTTACACATCAAGACTCAGTTTACCCATCAGCTTCTCCATGAATATTTCACGGGACTCCACTTATTGTACCCTGTGCTTATTCTTGCAGAGTATTTTTTATTCTTCCATGTGTGCACGTGCGTGCACATGCACACACACACACGCAAAACAATTACAGAGCTTTATTTGTATAGAATGAATTATAATCAGCCTCAAGTCCCCCTTCCGCTAGGTCTAGTGGAAAAACCCATCAATCTCTACAAAGAGAGTTTGTTCTACCTGCCCCCAAAGTCTGTGAAGGCTTTGGGGGTCATAGTTTGAAAAGGACATTGGGAGAACTCTCTGTTGATGGCTTGTGCTAGCCACCTGTGATTCAGTCCTTGCCTGAATACCATCTGCGTGACCAGACAGTGCTATGTTTCCATCCCGGGCTTGGGCGAGGGGCTCTTTGCTGGGGCCTGGGTGCAGACTCCCTGAGGCCCACTGCACAGGGAGCTCCCTGGGAGGGGTCACGAGTGGGCTAGCACAGGTGGCTGTTATAGACGCGATCCCATCTGATATGTCCTTTTTAGGGTTGGGGATGCTCTTTCTCCTGTCTTGGCTCTTGCTGTGTCCGTTCTCCTCTGTACTTGCCTTCAGTCCTCCTCTGGGAAAGCCCATGCACTACTGTCAATGAGCTACAAATTCATATCTTATTAAATCATTCAGTCATATTATGTACAATATTAAATTAAAGAACTGTGTTTATGTGTATGTTTTCTCAATTAGCAACAAGCTTCAGGCAGGTGGGAGCAGTGTGGTATCAATCTCTATAATTCCAACAGCTGGAAAAGTGCCAGACACATGTAGGAACTCAAGACATTTTTGTTGGACTAAATTGAATCGAGTATCCTGATTGTCCAGGGTTGTTTGAGATAAGTTTGATTCAGGTTTGTTCTCTCTCTCTCTCTCTCTCCCCTAGTTATCTGAGCTCAGAAAAAGCAACAAGAGTTTCTGTCTCATGGCATCCTGGAAACATGATCTTGAATCTTTGAGAACTGGTGAAACTCAAAGTCAGGTGAATGATAACATCTTGTGTTGCTGGTAGCTGGGAGGTAAAGGAATCAGGTTTCAGCTCTTACAGAAAGGGAGGCGGGGACAGGCCAGAAAAATGGGGTCACAGCCAAGTGGGAACTAGAATACAAAGTTAGAGAAAGAGCAGAAACTCAGCCTTGGAGATTGGACTTATTTGGTAGTGACTGGGAGAAAGGAGGTGGCTGGGTGGGGGAAGTGTATGAGGAGGGACATCAGGGCCTAATGCTTAGGGCCACAGGGCAGCAGCCTTTCCTCTGGCAGCACCACAGGCTGACATTCACATGCCTAAATTCTCATTGTCTTGGCCACTGGGTAGAGCCTGCCTGTTAACGTTTTCACTGTCACTAATTTTCTCTTATGGAAGTTATGAAGCTTAGTGGATTTATTTATCTCTAAATGCAGAGCTGTCCCACCCTGCATGGAAGCCAGCCATGATGGGGCCCCCAGGTAGGTTAGAGGTGGCTCTTGGGGAAAGAACACTGGGATTAACTCAAGAGGCTGGCTAAATCCTGGGATGGAGGGTCAAGGGTTTAGATCCACAGAGCATAGTAGCTATGATATCCATTTGGAGTTGGTAGCTTTGTCTCTGGTTGGAGTTGACAGGCTATGTGGACTGCAAAAGTAGCCTGAGTAGATGTCATAGAGTTCATGGATCCATTGAATAGGACGCTGTGGAAAATCTGCCAAGAGCAACAGTGACACTTTGTCAAGTTCATGCTTTACTCTATCTGAGCATGATTAGTCCACAGGATCAGTTGTTTCTGAAGGTCTGTCCTGATTCACGATAGCAAATCTTGTCACTAGCAGAGGGTGCGTGGGGGCTCCTTTTCCTATTTGCCATGTCACATGGGTACTCAAAGAGTTTGACCAAAGCCTGAATCAGGTATTTAGACATAAGTGAAAGAGAAGGGGCCTATTATTGACTTCAGGTTTAGAAATAGAGTTGTTGAGAGACTTTTCCTTCCCATTTGGCTTTGGGCTATACAGAGATTTTCAACAAACGTTATGAAACAATAAGTCTTTTCTCCAACTAAATTTTCATGGAACTTAATTAAATTATTTTAGGGCTCAATAATGAAATCATCATGTCTAAAGCCACATTGCTTCAGGGCCTGGGCTGGTGTAGTTTTTGAAATAAACACATTGATCCTTGGCATGAGCAGAGGTGATTTTAAGGAAGTTCCAGGTTTATTGGGGTGGTGATAACTCACCTTGATTTTATTTTCAGGATAAAAAATATCTATTATTTGGCTACAATTAGAATTCCCCATTCAGGATGGACTCTGAAGAGTTTATGAAAGACAATTTGTAGTGGAAAGAATTAGCAGAGTATTCATTTATTTATTAATTCATTCTTTTTCTGTTTGTATCTGCCTATAGGATTTAGAACATTTAGATTAAAAAAATTTTTCCTTTTTTAAATTAAATTTCCTATTTTGAGATATTTAGAGCCACCTGTAGTTGTTAGGATAATACAGAGAGGTTCCATGTACTCTTTACTTGTTTTTTTTTTTTTTTCCTCTTTACTTGGTTTAATGCAGTGGTTAAACAAATTCTGGTACATCACAATACTGTGAATTACAGTGCAATATCACCACCAGGATATTGACTTTCACATAGCCAAGACATGGAGTATTTCCACACCACAAGGATCCCACACGTGGCCCTTTTATAGTCACTGCCACTTTCCCTCCTGCTCCCACCCTTCCTTAACCCCCAGACACCACTAGTCTGGATCATTTTTTCATTTTGAGAATATTATGTAAATAAAAATCATTCAGCATGTTATCTTTTGGGGCTGGCTTTTTTCATTACCATATTTCTCTGGAGATTGATCCAGGTTAGTTAGCGTATTTCTCTGGAGATTCATCCAGGTCAAAGCATGTATCTGAGTAAACTGCTATACACATTTTTGAACAAGTTTTTATGTGAATTTAAGTCTTCATTGCTCTTGGAAAAATGTCCAAAAGTATGATCTTTGGGTCATATGTTAGTTGCAAGTTTAGTTTTTTAAAAAGCTACTAAACTGTTTTCCAGAGAGGCTGAATGATTTTACATTTCTGTCAGCAACACATGGATTATCCAGTTTATCTGCATCCTATGACAGCATTTGGTGGTGTTACCATTTTTTATTTTAGCTATTCTGATGGATGTAGATATCTACAGGTATCTATCTGATAGATGTAAATGTCTGATAGATATCTCCTTGTGTTTTTGTTAAATAATTTTATTAAATCATAATTGTGTACATTGGTGCAATCATAGGGCAGAATGTGCTTCATATACAATCAGAAATATTTTGATCTTACTGTTAGAGATAGTCTTCATGGCATTTTCTTGATCACTATATAAGGACATTGATACTCTACATTTAATAAGTTTCACCAGTACCCTGCTAAGATGCACGATAGGTGTGATCCCACTAATTGCCCTCCCTCCACCCTTCCTTTCCCCTCCTCTCCCCTTCCCTCCTTTCCCTTTTCCCTGTATTCTTGTGCTATAATTGGGTTTTAGCCTTCTATGAAAGCTATAAATTAGCTTCATATTAGGGCTGAGTACATTGGATACTTTTCTTCCACTCTTGAGATACTTTGCTAAGAAGAATATGTTCCAGCTCCATCCATGTAAACACAAAAGAGGTAAAGTCTCCATCTTTCTTTAAGGCTGCATAGTATTCCATGGTATACATGTACCACAATTTACTAATCCATTCGTGGGTC